>JAWNOB010000023.1:0-85308 GCA_035046265.1 Drosophila bunnanda | reverse complement strand
GTAACGTTCTGAAGGAAGTTTTTCCGACCCTATAATCCGTATATTATCTTAATCAGAATTAACAGGCGAATTGATCTAGCTATGTTTGAAAGAAAAATACATTTTTAAAATGTTTTTAAATGTTTTTTAAGGGATTTCATTGTTAAATTATAAAAAAAAAAAATTTATAAAAATTAAAATTTTTTAAAATTTAAATCGAGTATTCAGCATTATTAACCTAACAAAAACTAACATAGAAAAGCTTTCCAATTTAAAATTAATGCATTTTTGACTGAATTATGAGATTTGTATTTTTGTATTTTTTGAACAATTGTTCAATATAATTATAGATAAATATCGACTGAATTTGTAATTTAACCCAAAAGCTTGTAACGTTCTGAAGGAGTTATTTTCGACCCTATTATCCGTATAGTATCTTAATCAGAATTAACTGGCGAATTGATCTCGCTATGTTCGAAAGAAAAATACATTTTAAAAATGTTTTTCAATTTTTTTAAGGGGTTTCATTGTTAAAATACCAAAAACAAAGATTAAAAAAATTAAAATTTTTTTAAATTTAAATTTAGTATTCAGAATTATTAACTTAACAAAAACTAACTTAGAAAAGCTTTCCGAATTAAAATGAATGCACTTTTGACTTAGTTATGGGATTTTTAATTTTTTTAATTTTTTGAACAAATATTAACCTAAGAAAAATTAACATAGAAAAGCTTTCCGAATTAAAATTAATGCACTTTTGACTTAGTTATTCGATTTTTTTTTTTTTTGATTTTTTGAACAATTATTAAAATAAGAAAAACTTACATAGAAATGCTTTCCGAATAAAAATTAATGTACTTTTGACTTAGTTATGCGATTTATATATTTTGATTTTTTGAATAATTATTAACCCAAGAAAAACTAACATAAAAAAGTTTTCCGAATTAAAATTAATGCATTTTTGACTTAGTTATGAGATTTTTATGCTTTGATTTTTTGAACAATTGTTCAATATAATTATAGATAAATATCGACCAAGAATGATTTTGTAATTTAACCCAAAAGCTTGTAACGTTCTGAAGCAGTTATTTCCGACAGCCGAATTGATCTAGCAATGTTTGAAAGAAAAATACATTTTTAAAAAGTTTTTCAATTTTTTTAAGGGCTTTAATACATTAAAATTAAAATTTTTTAAATTTAAATTGAGTATTCAGAATTATTAACCTAACAAAAACTAACATAGCAAAGCTTTCCAATTTAAAATTTTTGCACTTTTGACAAAGTTATAAGATTTGTATTTTTTGAGTTTTTGAACAATTGTTCAATATAATTATAGATAAATATCGACCAAGAATGATTTTGTAATTTAACCCAAAAGCTTGTAACGTTCTGAAGGAGTTATTGAACAATTGTTCAATATAATTATAGATAAATATCGACCAAGAATGATTTTGTAATTTAACCCAGAAGCTTGAAGCGTTGTGAAGGAGTTATTTCAGACCCTATAATCCGTATATTATCTTAATTAGAATTAACAGGCGAATTGATCTAGCTATGTTTGAAAGAAAAATACATTTTTAAAATGTTTTTCAATTTTTTAAGGGATTTCATTTTAAAATATTTTTTAAAAAAATTGATAAAAATTAAAGTTTTTTAAATTTAAATTGAGTATTCAGAATTACTAACCTAACAAAAACTAACATATAAAAGATTTCCGAATTAAAATTAATGCATTTTTGACGTAGTTATGGGATTTTTATGGTTTAATTTTTTAAACAATTGTTCAATAAAATTATAGATAAATTATTAACCTAACGAAAACTAACATAGAAAAGCTTTCCGAAATAAAATTAATGCACTTTTGACTTAGTTATGGGATTTTTATTTATTTTTTTTTATTTATTTAAACAATTATTAACCGAAGAAAAACTAACATAGAAAAGCTTTCCAAATTAAAATTAATGCACTTTTGACTTAGTCATGAGATTTTTCCGAATCAAATTAATGCACTTTTGACTTAGTTATGAGATTTGTATTTTTTGATTTTTTTTTAACAATTGTTCAATATAATTATAGATAAATATCGACCAAGAATGATTTTGTAATTTAACCCAAAAGCTTGTAACGTTCTGAAGGAGTTATTTCCGACTCTATAATCCGTATAATATCTTAATCAGAATTAACAGCCGAATTGATCTAGCTATGTTTGAAAGACAAATACATTTTAAAAATGTTTTTCAATTTTTTTAAGGGCTTTCATTGTTAAAATATCAAAAAAAAAAAATTAATGAAAATTAAAATTTTTAAAATTTAAATTGAGTATTAAGAATTATTAACTTAACAAAAAATTAACATAGAAAAGCTTTCCAAATTAAAATTAATGCATTTTTGACTTAGTTATGAGATTTGTATTTTTTGATTTTCAACAATTGTTCAATATAATTAAAGATAAATATCGACCAAGAATGATTTTGTAATTTAACCCAAAAGCTTGTAACGTTCTGAAGGAGTTATTTCCGACCCTATAATCCGTATATTATCTTAATCAGAACTAACAAGCGAATTGATCTAGCTATGTTTGAAAGAAAAATACATTTTTAAAATGTTTTTCATTTTTTTTAAGGGCTTTTATTGTTAAAATATCAAAAAAAAAGAAAATTAATTAAAATTAAAATTTTTTAAAATTTAAATTGAGTATTAAGAATTATTAACTTAACAAAAAATTAACATAGAAAAGCTTTCCGAATTAAAATTAATGCATTTTTGACTTAGTTATGAGATTTTTATGGTTTGATTTTTTGAACAATTGTTCAATAAAATTATAGATAAATTATTAACCTTAGAAAAACTAACATAGAAAAGCTTTTCGAATTAAAATTAATGCACTTTTGACTTAGTTATGAGATTGTTAAAATAAAAAAAAAATTGATAAAAATTTACATATTTTTAAATTTTAAATTGAGTATGCTGAATTATTAACCTAAGAAAAACTAACATACAAAAGCTTTCCGAAAAAAATTAATGCACTTTTGACTAAGTTATGAGATTTTTATTTTTTATATTTTTTGAACAATTGTTCAATATAATTATAGATAAATATCGACCAAGAATGATTTTGTAATTTAACCCAGAAGCTTGAAGCGTTGTAAAGGAGTTATTTCAGACCCTATAATCCGTATATTATCTTAATTAGAATTAACAGGCGAATTGATCTAGCTATGTTTGAAAGAAAAATACATTTTTTAAATGTTTTTCAATTTTTTAAGGGATTTCATTGTTAAAATATTTTTTAAAAAAATTGATAAAAATTAAAATTTTTTTAAATTTAAATTGAGTATTCAGAATTACTAACCTAACAAAAACTAACATATAAAAGATTTCCGAATTAAAATTTATGCATTTTTGACGTAGTTATGGGATTTTTATGGTTTAATTTTCTAAACAATTGTTCAATAAAATTATAGATAAATTATTAACCTAACGAAAACTAACATAGAAAAGCTTTCCGAAATAAAATTAATGCACTTTTGACTTAGTTATGGGATTTTTATTTATTTTTTTTATTTATTTGAACAATTATTAACCAAAAAAAACTAACATAGAAAAGCTTTCCAAATTAAAATTAATGCACTTCTGACTTAGTCATGAGATTTTTCCGAATCAAATTAATGCACTTTTGACTTAGTTATGAGATTTGTATTTTTTGATTTTTTGAACAATTGTTCAATATAATTATAGATAAATATCGACCAAGAATGATTTTGTAATTTAACCCAAAAGCTTGTAACGTTCTGAAGGAGTTATTTCCGACCCTATAATCCGTATATTATCTTAATCAGAATTAACAAGCGAATTGATCTAGCTATGTTTGAAAGACAAATACATTTTAAAAATGTTTTTCAGTAATTTTAAGGGCTTTCATTGTTAAAATATCAAAAAAAAATTGATTAAAATTAAAATTTTTTTAAAATTTAAATTGAGTATTAAGAATTATTAACTTAACAAAAAACTAACATAGAAAAGCTTTCCGAATTAAAATTAGTGCACTTTTGACTTACTTATGGAATTAATATTTTTTTTTTTTATTTTTTTAATAATTATTAACCTAAGAAAAACTAACATAGAAAAGCTTTCCGAATTAAAATTAATGCACCTTTGACTTAGTTATGGGATTTTTATGCTTTGATTTTTTGAACAATTATTAAAATAAGAAAAACTTACATAGAAAAGCTTTCCGAATTAAAATTAATGTACTTTTGACTTAGTTATGCGATTTTTATTTTTTGATTTTTTGAATAATTATTAACCCAAAAAAAACTAACATAGAAAAGCTTTCCGAATTAAAATTAATGCATTTGTGACTTAGTTATGAGATTTTTATGGTTTGATTTTTTGAACAATTGTTCAATAAAATTATAGATAAATTATTAACCTTAGAAAAACTAACATAGAAAAGCTTTCCGAATTAAAATTAATGCACCTTTGACTTAGTTATGGGATTTTTATTTTTTTTTGTTAATTTTTTTGAACAATTATTAACCTAAGAAAAACTAACATAGAAAAGCTTTCCAAATTAAAATTAATGCACTTTTGACTTAGTTATGGGATTTTTATTTTTTTTTTTTGTTAATTTTTTTGAACAATTATTAACCTGAGAAAAACTAACATAGAAAAGCTTTCCAAATTAAAATTAATGCACTTTTGACTTAGTCATGAGATTTTTCCGAATTAAAATTAATGCACTTTTGACTTAGTTATGAAAATTGTATTTTTTGATTTTTTGAACAATTGTTCAATAAAATTATAGATAAATTATTAACTTTAGAAAAACTAACATAGAAAAGCTTTCCGAATTAAAATTAATGCACCTTTGACTTAGTTATGGGATTTTTTTTTTGTTTTTTTGTTAATTTTTTTGAACAATTATTAACCTAAGAAAAACTAACATAGAAAAGCTTTCCAAATTAAAATTAATGCACTTTTGACTTAGTCATGAGATTTTTCCGAATCAAATTAATGAACTTTTGACTTAGTTATGAGATTTTAATTTTTTTTATTTTTTGAACAATTGTTCAATATAATTATAGATAAATATCGACCAAGAATGATTTTGTAATTTAACCCAGAAGCTTGAAGCGTTGTGAAGGAGTTATTTCAGAACCTATAATCCGTATATTTTCTTAATCAAAATTAACAGGCGAATTGATCTAGCTATGTTTGAAAGAAAAATACATTTTTAAAATGTTTTTCAATTTTTGTAAGGGCTTTCATTGTTAAAATATCAAAAAAAATTGATTAAAAGTAAATTTTTTTTAAATTTAACTTGAGTATTCAGAATTATTAACCTAACAAAAACTAACATAGAAAAGCTTTCCAATTTAAAATTAATGCACTTTTGACTAAATTATGAGATTTGTATTTTTTGACTTTTTGAACAATTGTTCAATATAATTATAGATAAATATCGACCAAGAATGATTTTGTAATTTAACCCAGAAGCTTGAAGCGTTGTGAAGGAGTTATTTCAGACCCTATAAACCGTATATTATCTTAATTAGAATTAACAGGCGAATTGATCTAGCTATGTTTGAAAGAAAATACATTTTTTATATGTTTTTCAATTTTTTAAGGGATTTCATTGAGAAAATATTAAAAAAAATTGATAAAAATTAAAATTTTTTTAAATTTAAATTGAGTATTCAGAATTATTAACCAAACGAAAACTAACATAGAAAAGCTTTCCGAATTAAAATTAATGCACTTTTGACTTAGTTATGGGATTTTTATTTATTTGAACAATTATTAACCGAAGAAAAACTAACATAGAAAAGCTTTCCAAATTAAATTTAATGCACTTTTGACTAAGTTATGAGATTTGTATTTTTCGATTTTTTTGAACAATTGTTCAATATAATTATAGATAAATATCGACCAAGAATGATTTTGTAATTTAACCTAGAAGCTTGAAGCGTTGTGAAGGAGTTATTTCAGAACCTATAATCCGTATATTATCTTAATCAAAATTAACAGGCGAATTGATCAAGCTATATTTTAAAGAAAAATACATTTTAAAAATGTTTTTCAATTTTTTTAAGGGCTTTCATTGTTAAAATATCAAAAAAAATTGATTAAAATTAAAATTTTTTTAAATTTAACTTGAGTATTCAGAATTATTAACTTAACAAAAAACTTACATTGAAAAGCTTTCCGAATTAAAATTAATGTACTTTTGACTTAGTTATGCGATTTTTATTTTTTGATTTTTTGAATAATTATTAACCCAAGAAAAACTAACATAGAAAAGTTTTCCGAATTGAAATTAATGCATTTTTGATTTAGTTATGAGATTTTTATGGTTTAATTTTTTGAACAATTGTTCAATAAAATTATATATAAATTATTAACCTTAGAGAAACTAACATAGAAAAGCTTTTCGAATTAAAATTAATGCACTTTTGACTTAGTAATGGAATTTTTATTTCTAAATTTTTTGAATAATTATTAACCCAAGAAAAACTAACATAGAAAAGCTTTTCGAATTAAAATTAATGCACTTTTGACTTAGTTATGAGATTTGTATTTTTTGATTTTTTCAACAATTGTTCAATATAATTATAGATAAATATCGACCAAGAATGATTTTGTAATTTAACCCAAAAGCTTGTAACGTTCTGAAGGAGTTATTTCCGACCCTATAATCCGTATATTATCTTAATCAGAATTAACAAGCGAATTGATCTAGCTATGTTTGAAAGACAAATACATTTTAAAAATGTTTTTCAGTTATTTTAAGGGCTTTCATTGTTAAAATATCAAAAAAAAATTGATTAAAATTAAAATTTTTTTTAAATTTAAATTGAGTATTAAGAATTATTAACTTAACAAAAAACTAACATAGAAAAGCTTTCCGAATTAAAATTAGTGCACTTTTGACTTACTTATGGAATTAATATTTTTTTTTTTTATTTTTTTAATAATTATTAACCTAAGAAAAACTAACATAGAAAAGCTTTCCGAATTAAAATTAATGCACCTTTGACTTAGTTATGGGATTTTTATGCTTTGATTTTTTGAACAATTATTAAAATAAGAAAAACTTACATAGAAAAGCTTTCCGAATTAAAATTAATGTACTTTTGACTTAGTTATGCGATTTTTATTTTTTGATTTTTTGAATAATTATTAACCCAAAAAAAACTAACATAGAAAAGCTTTCCGAATTAAAATTAATGCATTTGTGACTTAGTTATGAGATTTTTATGGTTTGATTTTTTGAACAATTGTTCAATAAAATTATAGATAAATTATTAACCTTAGAAAAACTAACATAGAAAAGCTTTCCGAATTAAAATTAATGCACCTTTGACTTAGTTATGGGATTTTTATTTTTTTTTGTTAATTTTTTTGAACAATTATTAACCTAAGAAAAACTAACATAGAAAAGCTTTCCAAATTAAAATTAATGCACTTTTGACTTAGTTATGGGATTTTTATTTTTTTTTTTTGTTAATTTTTTTGAACAATTATTAACCTGAGAAAAACTAACATAGAAAAGCTTTCCAAATTAAAATTAATGCACTTTTGACTTAGTCATGAGATTTTTCCGAATTAAAATTAATGCACTTTTGACTTAGTTATGAAAATTGTATTTTTTGATTTTTTGAACAATTGTTCAATAAAATTATAGATAAATTATTAACTTTAGAAAAACTAACATAGAAAAGCTTTCCGAATTAAAATTAATGCACCTTTGACTTAGTTATGGGATTTTTTTTTTGTTTTTTTGTTAATTTTTTTGAACAATTATTAACCTAAGAAAAACTAACATAGAAAAGCTTTCCAAATTAAAATTAATGCACTTTTGACTTAGTCATGAGATTTTTCCGAATCAAATTAATGAACTTTTGACTTAGTTATGAGATTTTAATTTTTTTTATTTTTTGAACAATTGTTCAATATAATTATAGATAAATATCGACCAAGAATGATTTTGTAATTTAACCCAGAAGCTTGAAGCGTTGTGAAGGAGTTATTTCAGAACCTATAATCCGTATATTTTCTTAATCAGAATTAACAAGCGAATTGATCTAGCTATGTTTGAAAGACAAATACATTTTAAAAATGTTTTTCAGTTATTTTAAGGGCTTTCATTGTTAAAATATCAAAAAAAAATTGATTAAAATTAAAATTTTTTTTAAATTTAAATTGAGTATTAAGAATTATTAACTTAACAAAAAACTAACATAGAAAAGCTTTCCGAATTAAAATTAGTGCACTTTTGACTTACTTATGGAATTAATATTTTTTTTTTTATTTTTTTAATAATTATTAACCTAAGAAAAACTAACATAGAAAAGCTTTCCGAATTAAAATTAATGCACCTTTGACTTAGTTATGGGATTTTTATGCTTTGATTTTTTGAACAATTATTAAAATAAGAAAAACTTACATAGAAAAGCTTTCCGAATTAAAATTAATGTACTTTTGACTTAGTTATGCGATTTTTATTTTTTGATTTTTTGAATAATTATTAACCCAAAAAAAACTAACATAGAAAAGCTTTCCGAATTAAAATTAATGCATTTGTGACTTAGTTATGAGATTTTTATGGTTTGATTTTTTGAACAATTGTTCAATAAAATTATAGATAAATTATTAACCTTAGAAAAACTAACATAGAAAAGCTTTCCGAATTAAAATTAATGCACCTTTGACTTAGTTATGGGATTTTTATTTTTTTTTGTTAATTTTTTTGAACAATTATTAACCTAAGAAAAACTAACATAGAAAAGCTTTCCAAATTAAAATTAATGCACTTTTGACTTAGTTATGGGATTTTTATTTTTTTTTTTTGTTAATTTTTTTGAACAATTATTAACCTGAGAAAAACTAACATAGAAAAGCTTTCCAAATTAAAATTAATGCACTTTTGACTTAGTCATGAGATTTTTCCGAATTAAAATTAATGCACTTTTGACTTAGTTATGAAAATTGTATTTTTTGATTTTTTGAACAATTGTTCAATAAAATTATAGATAAATTATTAACTTTAGAAAAACTAACATAGAAAAGCTTTCCGAATTAAAATTAATGCACCTTTGACTTAGTTATGGGATTTTTTTTTTGTTTTTTTGTTAATTTTTTTGAACAATTATTAACCTAAGAAAAACTAACATAGAAAAGCTTTCCAAATTAAAATTAATGCACTTTTGACTTAGTCATGAGATTTTTCCGAATCAAATTAATGAACTTTTGACTTAGTTATGAGATTTTAATTTTTTTTATTTTTTGAACAATTGTTCAATATAATTATAGATAAATATCGACCAAGAATGATTTTGTAATTTAACCCAGAAGCTTGAAGCGTTGTGAAGGAGTTATTTCAGAACCTATAATCCGTATATTTTCTTAATCAAAATTAACAGGCGAATTGATCTAGCTATGTTTGAAAGAAAAATACATTTTTAAAATGTTTTTCAATTTTTGTAAGGGCTTTCATTGTTAAAATATCAAAAAAAATTGATTAAAAGTAAATTTTTTTTAAATTTAACTTGAGTATTCAGAATTATTAACCTAACAAAAACTAACATAGAAAAGCTTTCCAATTTAAAATTAATGCACTTTTGACTAAATTATGAGATTTGTATTTTTTGACTTTTTGAACAATTGTTCAATATAATTATAGATAAATATCGACCAAGAATGATTTTGTAATTTAACCCAGAAGCTTGAAGCGTTGTGAAGGAGTTATTTCAGACCCTATAAACCGTATATTATCTTAATTAGAATTAACAGGCGAATTGATCTAGCTATGTTTGAAAGAAAATACATTTTTTATATGTTTTTCAATTTTTTAAGGGATTTCATTGAGAAAATATTAAAAAAAATTGATAAAAATTAAAATTTTTTTAAATTTAAATTGAGTATTCAGAATTATTAACCAAACGAAAACTAACATAGAAAAGCTTTCCGAATTAAAATTAATGCACTTTTGACTTAGTTATGGGATTTTTATTTTATTTGAACAATTATTAACCGAAGAAAAACTAACATAGAAAAGCTTTCCAAATTAAATTTAATGCACTTTTGACTAAGTTATGAGATTTGTATTTTTCGATTTTTTTGAACAATTGTTCAATATAATTATAGATAAATATCGACCAAGAATGATTTTGTAATTTAACCTAGAAGCTTGAAGCGTTGTGAAGGAGTTATTTCAGAACCTATAATCCGTATATTATCTTAATCAAAATTAACAGGCGAATTGATCAAGCTATATTTTAAAGAAAAATACATTTTAAAAATGTTTTTCAATTTTTTTAAGGGCTTTCATTGTTAAAATATCAAAAAAAATTGATTAAAATTAAAATTTTTTTAAATTTAACTTGAGTATTCAGAATTATTAACTTAACAAAAAACTTACATTGAAAAGCTTTCCGAATTAAAATTAATGTACTTTTGACTTAGTTATGCGATTTTTATTTTTTGATTTTTTGAATAATTATTAACCCAAGAAAAACTAACATAGAAAAGTTTTCCGAATTGAAATTAATGCATTTTTGATTTAGTTATGAGATTTTTATGGTTTAATTTTTTGAACAATTGTTCAATAAAATTATATATAAATTATTAACCTTAGAGAAACTAACATAGAAAAGCTTTTCGAATTAAAATTAATGCACTTTTGACTTAGTAATGGAATTTTTATTTCTAAATTTTTTGAATAATTATTAACCCAAGAAAAACTAACATAGAAAAGCTTTTCGAATTAAAATTAATGCACTTTTGACTTAGTTATGAGATTTGTATTTTTTGATTTTTTCAACAATTGTTCAATATAATTATAGATAAATATCGACCAAGAATGATTTTGTAATTTAACCCAAAAGCTTGTAACGTTCTGAAGGAGTTATTTCCGACCCTATAATCCGTATATTATCTTAATCAGAATTAACAAGCGAATTGATCTAGCTATGTTTGAAAGAAAAATACATTTTTAAAATGTTTTTCAATTTTTTTAAGGGCTTTCATTGTTAAAATATCAAAAAAAAAAAAATTAATTTAAATTAAAATTTTTTAAAATTTAAATTGAGAATTAAAAATTATTAACTTAACAAAAAAGTAACATAGAAAAGCTTTCCGAATTAAAATTAATGCATTTTTAACTTAGTTATGAGATTTTTATGGTTTGATTTTTTGAACAATTGTTCAATAAAATTATAGATAAATTACTAACCTTAGAAAAACTAACATAGAAAAGCTTACCGAATTAAAATTAATGCATTTTTGACTTAGTTATGAGATTTTTATGCTTTGATTTTTTGAACAATTGTTCAATAAAATTATAGATAAATTATTAACCTTAGAAAAACTAACATAGAAAAGCTTTCCGAATTAAAATTAATGCACCTTTGACTTAGTTATGGGATTTTTATTTTTTGTTGTTAATTTTTTTGAACAATTATTAACCTAAGAAAAACTAACATAGAAAAGCTTTCCAAATTAAAATTAATGCACTTTTGACTTAGTTATGGGATTTTTTTTTGTTAATTTTTTTGAACAATTATTAACCTGAGAAAAACTAACATAGAAAAGCTTTCCAAATTAAAATTAAGGCACTTTTGACTTAGTCATGAGATTTTTCCGAATTAAAATTAATGCACTTTTGACTTAGTTATGAAAATTGTATTTTTTGATTTTTTGAACAATTGTTCAATAAAATTATAGATAAATTATTAACTTTAGAAAAACTAACATAGAAAAGCTTTCCGAATTAAAATTAATGCACCTTTGACTTAGTTATGGGATTTTTATTTTTTTTTAGGTAATTTTTTTGAACAATTATTAACCTAAGAAAAACTAACATAGAAAAGCTTTCCAAATTAAAATTAATGCACTTTTGACTTAGTCATGAGATTTTTCCGAATCAAATTAATGCACTTTTGACTTAGTTATGAGATTTTAATTTTTTTTATTTTTTGAACAATTGTTCAATATAATTATAGATAAATATCGACCAAGAATGATTTTGTAATTTAACCCAGAAGCTTGAAGCGTTGTGAAGGAGTTATTTCAGAACCTATAATCCGTATATTTTCTTAATCAAAATTAACAGGAGAATTGATCTAGCTATGTTTGAAAGAAAAATACATTTTTAAAATGTTTTTCAATTTTTTTAAGGGCTTTCATTGTTAAAATATCAAAAAAAATTGATTAAAATAAAAATTTTTTAAATTTAACTTGAGTATTCAGAATTATTAACCTAACAAAAACTAACATAGAAAAGCTTTCCAATTTAAAATTAATGCACTTTTGACTAAGTTATGAGATTTGTATTTTTTGAGTTTTTGAACAATTGTTCAATAGAATTATAGATAAATATCGACCAAGAATGATTTTGTAATTTAACCCAAAAGCTTGTAACGTTCTGAAGGAGTTATTTCCGACCCTATAATCCGTATATTATCTTAATCAGAATTAACAGCCGAATTGATCTAGCTATGTTTGAAAGAGAAATACATTTTTAAAATGTTTTTCAATTTTTTTAGGGCTTTCATTGTTAAAATATCAAAAAAAATTGATTAAAATTAAAATTTTTTTAAATTTAACTTGAGTATTCAGAATTATTAACTTAACAAAAAACTTACATTGAAAAGCTTTTCGAATTAAAATTAATGCACTTTTGACTTAGTAATGGAATTTTTATTTTTAAATTTTTTGAATAATTATTAACCCAAGAAAAACTAACATAGAAAAGCTTTTCGAATTAAAATTAATGCACTTTTGACTTAGTTATGAGATTTGTATTTTTTGATTTTTTCAACAATTGTTCAATATAATTATAGATAAATATCGACCAAGAATGATTTTGTAATTTAACCCAAAAGCTTGTAACGTTCTGAAGGAGTTATTTCCGACCCTATAATCCGTATATTATCTTAATCAGAATTAACAAGCGAATTGATCTAGCTATGTTTGAAAGAAAAATACATTTTTAAAATGTTTTTCAATTTTTTTAAGGGCTTTCATTGTTAAAATATCAAAAAAAAATTGATAAAAATTAAAATTTTTAAAAATTTAAATTGAGTATTAAGAATTATTAACTTAACAAAAAACTGACATAGAAAAGCTTTCCGAATTAAAATTAATGCATTTTTGACTTAGTTATGAGATTTTTATGGTTTGATTTTTTGAACAATTGTTTAATAAAATTATAGATAAATTACTAACCTTAGAAAAACTAACATAGAAAAGCTTTCCGAATTAAAATTAATGCATTTTTGACTTAGTTATGAGATTTTTATGCTTTGATTTTTTGAACAATTGTTCAATAAAATTATAGATAAATTATTAACCTTAGAAAAACTAACATAGAAAAGCTTTCCGAATTAAAATTAATGCACCTTTGACTTAGTTATGGGATTTTTATTTTTTTTTGTTAATTTTTTTGAACAATTATTAACCTAAGAAAAACTAACATAGAAAAGCTTTCCAAATTAAAATTAATGCACTTTTGACTTAGTTATGGGATTTTTATTTTTGTTTGTTAATTTTTTTGAACAATTATTAACCTGAGAAAAACTAACATAGAAAAGCTTTCCAAATTAAAATTAATGCACTTTTGACTTAGTCATGAGATTTTTCCGAATTAAAATTAATGCACTTTTGACTTAGTTATGAAAATTGTATTTTTTGATTTTTTGAACAATTGTTCAATAAAATTATAGATAAATTATTAACTTTAGAAAAACTAACATAGAAAAGCTTTCCGAATTAAAATTAATGCACCTTTGACTTAGTTATGGGATTTTTTTTTTGTTTTTTTGTTAATTTTTTTGAACAATTATTAACCTAAGAAAAACTAACATAGAAAAGCTTTCCAAATTAAAATTAATGCACTTTTGACTTAGTCATGAGATTTTTCCGAATCAAATTAATGCACTTTTGACTTAGTTATGAGATTTTAATTTTTTTTATTTTTTGAACAATTGTTCAATATAATTATAGATAAATATCGACCAAGAATGATTTTGTAATTTAACCCAGAAGCTTGAAGCGTTGTGAAGGAGTTATTTCAGAACCTATAATCCGTATATTTTCTTAATCAAAATTAACAGGAGAATTGATCTAGCTATGTTTGAAAGAAAAATACATTTTTAAAATGTTTTTCAATTTTTTTAAGGGCTTTCATTGTTAAAATATAAAAAAAAATTGATTAAAAGTAAAATTTTGTTTAATTTAACTTGAGTATTCAGAATTATTAACCTAACAAAAACTAACATAGAAAAGCTTTCCAATTTAAAATTAATGCACTTTTGACTTAGTTATGAGATTTGTATTTTTTGAGTTTTTGAACAATTGTTCAATATAATTATAGATAAATAACAAATTACCAAGTTATTTAGCCATCTTAATTAAGGAAAAAATAATTTTTTTCATTTTTTAAGGGATTTATAAAAATATTAAAAAAATTGATAAAAATTAAAATTTTAAATTTAAATTGTATTCAGAATTATTAACCTAACGAAAACTAACATAGAAAAACTTTCCGAATTAAAATTAATGCACTTTTGACTTAGTTATGGGATTTTTATTTATTTTTTTTTATTTATTTGAACAATTATTAACCGAAGAAAAACTAACATAGAAAAGCTTTCCAAATTAAATTTAATGCACTTTTGACTAAGTTATGAGATTTTTTTTTATAGTAATTTAAGAAAAATACTTTTAAAAATGTTTTTCAATTTTTTTAAGGGCTTTCATTGTTAAAATATCAAAAAAAATTGATTAAAATTAAAATTTTTTTAAATTTAACTTGAGTATTCAGAATTATTAACTTAACAAAAAACTTACATTGAAAAGCTTTCCGAATTAAAATTAATGTACTTTTGACTTAGTTATGCGATTTTTATTTTTTGATTTTTTGAATAATTATTAACCCAAGAAAAACTAACATAGAAAAGTTTTCCGAATTGAAATTAATGCATTTTTGATTTAGTTATGAGATTTTTATGGTTTAATTTTTTGAACAATTGTTCAATAAAATTATATATAAATTATTAACCTTAGAAAAACTAACATAGAAAAGCTTTTCGAATTAAAATTAATGCACTTTTGACTTAGTAATGGAATTTTTATTTCTAAATTTTTTGAATAATTATTAACCCAAGAAAAACTAACATAGAAAAGCTTTTCGAATTAAAATTAATGCACTTTTGACTTAGTTATGAGATTTGTATTTTTTGATTTTTTCAACAATTGTTCAATATAATTATAGATAAATATCGACCAAAAATGATTTTGTAATTTAACCCAAAAGCTTGTAGCGTTCTAAAGGAGTTATTTCCGACCCTATAATCCGTATATTATCTTAATCAGAATTAACAAGCGAATTAATCTAGCTATGTTTGAAAGAAAAATACATTTTTAAAATGTTTTTCAATTTTTTTAAGGGCTTTCATTGTTAAAATATCAAAAAAAAAAAAATTAATTTAAATTAAAATTTTTTAAAATTTAAATTGAGAATTAAGAATTATTAACTTAACAAAAAAGTAACATAGAAAAGCTTTCCGAATTAAAATTAATGCATTTTTGACTTAGTTATGAGATTTTTATGGTTTGATTTTTTGAACAATTGTTCAATAAAATTATAGATAAATTACTAACCTTAGAAAAACTAACATAGAAAAGCTTTCCAAATTAAAATTAATGCATTTTTGACTTAATTATGAGATTTTTATGCTTTGATTTTTTGAACAATTGTTCAATAAAATTATAGATAAATTATTAACCTTAGAAAAACTAACATAGAAAAGCTTTCCGAATTAAAATTAGTGCACTTTTGACTTAGTTATGAAATTTTTTTCTTTTTTTTATTTATTTGAACAATTATTAACCGAAGAAAAACTAACATAGAAAAGCTTTCCAAATTAAATTTAATGCACTTTTGACTAAGTTATGAGATTTGTATTTTTTGATTTTTTTGAACAATTGTTCAATATAATTATAGATAAATATCGACCAAGAATGATTTTGTAATTTAACCCAGAAGCTTGAAGCGTTGTGAAGGAGTTATTTCAGAACCGATAATCCGTATATTATCTTAATCAAAATTAACAGGCGAATTGATCAAGCTATATTTTAAAGAAAAATACATTTTAAAAATGTTTTTCAATTTTTTTAAGGGCTTTCATTGTTAAAATATCAAAAAAAATTGATTAAAATTAAAATTTTTTTAAATTTAACTTGAGTATTCAGAATTATTAACTTAACAAAAAACTTACATTGAAAAGCTTTCCGAATTAAAATTAATGTACTTTTGACTTAGTTATGCGATTTTTATTTTTTGATTTTTTGAATAATTATTAACCCAAGAAAAACTAACATAGAAAAGTTTTCCGAATTGAAATTAATGCATTTTTGATTTAGTTATGAGATTTTTATGGTTTAATTTTTTGAACAATTGTTCAATAAAATTATATATAAATTATTAACCTTAGAAAAACTAACATAGAAAAGCTTTTCGAATTAAAATTAATGCACTTTTGACTTAGTAATGGAATTTTTATTTCTAAATTTTTTGAATAATTATTAACCCAAGAAAAACTAACATAGAAAAGCTTTTCGAATTAAAATTAATGCACTTTTGACTTAGTTATGAGATTTGTATTTTTTGATTTTTTCAACAATTGTTCAATATAATTATAGATAAATATCGACCAAAAATGATTTTGTAATTTAACCCAAAAGCTTGTAGCGTTCTAAAGGAGTTATTTCCGACCCTATAATCCGTATATTATCTTAATCAGAATTAACAAGCGAATTAATCTAGCTATGTTTGAAAGAAAAATACATTTTTAAAATGTTTTTCAATTTTTTTAAGGGCTTTCATTGTTAAAATATCAAAAAAAAAAAATTAATTTAAATTAAAATTTTTTAAAATTTAAATTGAGAATTAAGAATTATTAACTTAACAAAAAAGTAACATAGAAAAGCTTTCCGAATTAAAATTAATGCATTTTTGACTTAGTTATGAGATTTTTATGGTTTGATTTTTTGAACAATTGTTCAATAAAATTATAGATAAATTACTAACCTTAGAAAAACTAACATAGAAAAGCTTTCCAAATTAAAATTAATGCATTTTTGACTTAATTATGAGATTTTTATGCTTTGATTTTTTGAACAATTGTTCAATAAAATTATAGATAAATTATTAACCTTAGAAAAACTAACATAGAAAAGCTTTCCGAATTAAAATTAGTGCACTTTTGACTTAGTTATGAAATTTTTTTCTTTTTTTTATTTTTTTAATAATTATTAACCTAAGAAAAACTAACAAAAAAAAGCTTTCCGAATTAAAATTAATGTACTTTTGACTTAGTTATGCGATTTTTATTTTTTGATTTTTTGAATAATTATTAACCCATGAAAAACTAACATAGAAAAGTTTTCCGAATTAAAATTAATGCATTTTTGACTTAATTATGAGATTTTTATGCTTTGATTTTTTGAACAATTGTTCAATAAAATTATAGATAAATTATTAACCTTAGAAAAACTAACATAGAAAAGCTTTCCGAATTAAAATTAATGCACCTTTGACTTAGTTATGGGATTTTTATTTTTTGTTGTTAATTTTTTTGAACAATTATTAACCTAAGAAAAACTAACATAAAAAAGCTTTCCAAATTAAAATTATTGCACTTTTGACTTAGTTATGGGATTTTTATTTTTTTTTGTTAATTTTTTTGAACAATTATTAACCTGAGAAAAACTAACATAGAAAAGCTTTCCAAATTAAAATTAATGCACTTTTGACTTAGTCATGAGATTTTTCCGAATCAAATTAATGCACTTTTGACTTAGTTATGAGATTTTAATTTTTTTTATTTTTTGAACAATTGTTCAATATAATTATAGATAAATATCGACCAAGAATGATTTTGTAATTTAACCCAGAAGCTTGAAGCGTTGTGAAGGAGTTATTTCAGAACCTATAATCCGTATATTTTCTTAATCAAAATTAACAGCCGAATTGATCTAGCTATGTTTGAAAGAGAAATACATTTTTAAAATGTTTTTCAATTTTTTTAAGGGCTTTCATTGTTAAAATATAAAAAAAAAATTGATTAAAAGTAAAATTTTTTTAAATTTAACTTGAGTATTCAGAATTATTAACTTAACAAAAAACTTACATTGAAAAGCTTCCCGAATTAAAATTAATGTACTTTTGACTTAGTTTTGCGATTTTTATTTTTTGATTTTTTGAATAATTCTTAACCCAAGAAAAACTAACATAGAAAAGTTTTCCGAATTGAAATTAATGCATTTTTGATTTAGTTATGAGATTTTTATGGTTTAATTTTTTGAACAATTGTTCAATAAAATTATATATAAATTATTAACCTTAGAAAAACTAACAATAAAAAGCTTTTCGAATTAAAATTAATGCACTTTTGACTTAGTAATGGAATTTTTATTTTTAAATTTTTTGAATAAATATTAACCCAAGAAAAACTAACATAGAAAAGCTTTTCGAATTAAAATTAATGCACTTTTGACTTAGTTATGAGATTTGTATTTTTTGATTTTTTCAACAATTGTTCAATATAATTATAGATAAATATCGACCAAGAATGATTTTGTAATTTAACCCAAAAGCTTGTAACGTTCTGAAGGAGTTATTTCCGACCCTATAATCCGTATATTATCTTAATCAGAATTAACAAGCGAATTGATCTAGCTATGTTTGAAAGAAAAATACATTTTTAAAATGTTTTTCAATTTTTTTAAGGGCTTTCATTGTTAAAATATCAAAAAAAAAAAAAAAAAAAATAAATAAAATTAAAATTTTTTAAAATTAAAATTGAGTATTAAGAATTATTAACTTAACAAAAATTTAACATAGAAAAGCTTTCCGAATTAAAATTAATGCATTTTTGACTTAGTTATGAGATTTTTATGGTTTGATTTTTTGAACAATTGTTCAATAAAATTATAGATAAATTATTAACCTTAGAAAAACTAACATAGAAAAGCTTTTCGAATTAAAATTAATGCACTTTTGACTTAGTTATGAGATTGTTAAAATAAAAAAAAATTGATAAAAATTTACATATTTTTAAATTTTAAATTGAGTATGCTGAATTATTAACCTAAGAAAAACTAACATACAAAAGCTTTCCGAAAAAAATTAATGCACTTTTGACTAAGTTATGAGATTTTTATTTTTTATATTTTTTGAACAATTGTTCAATATAATTATAGATAAATATCGACCAAGAATGATTTTGTAATTTAACCCAGAAGCTTGAAGCGTTGTGAAGGAGTTATTTCAGACCCTATAATCCGTATATTTTCTTAATCAAAATTAACAGGCGAATTGATCTAGCTATGTTTGAAAGAAAAATACATTTTTTAAAATGTTTTTCAATTTTTTAAGGGCTTTCATTGTTAAAATATCAAAAAAAAAAAAATTGATTAAAATTAAAAATTTTTAAAATTTAAATTGAGTGTTAAGAATTATTAACTTAACAAAAAACTAACATAGAAAAGCTTTCCGAATTGAAATTAATGCATTTTTGATTTAGTTATGAGATTTTTATGGTTTAATTTTTTGAACAATTGTTCAATAAAATTATACATAAATTATTAACCTTAGAAAAACTAACATAGAAAAGCTTTCCGAATTAAAATTAATGCATTTTTGACTTAGTTATGAGATTTTTATGCTTTGATTTTTTGAACAATTGTTCAATAAAATAATAGATAAATTATTAACCTTAGAAAAACTAACATAGAAAAACTTTTCGAATTAAAATTAATGCACTTTTGACTTAGTAATGGAATATTTATTTTTTAAATTTTTTTTAGCAATTATTAACATAAGAAAAACTAACATAGAAAAGCTTTCCGAATTAACATTAATGCACTTTTGACTTAGTTATGAGATTGTTAAAATAAAAAAAAAAACTTGATAAAAATTTACATTGTTTAAAATTTGAAATTGAGTATGCAGAATTATTAACCTAAGAAAAACTAACATACAAAAGCTTTCCGAAAAAAATTAATGCACTTTTGACTTAGTTATGAGATTTTTATTTTTTATATTTTTTGAACAATTGTTCAATATAATTATAGATAAATATCGACCAAGAATGATTTTGTAATTTAACCCAGAAGCTTGAAGCGTTGTGAAGGAGTTATTTCAGACCCTATAATCCGTATATTATCTTAATTAGAATTAACAGGCGAATTGATCTAGCTATGTTTGAAAGAAAAATACATTTTTTAAATGTTTTTCAATTTTTTAAGGGATTTCATTGTTAAAATATTTTTTAAAAAAATTGATAAAAGTTAAAATTTTTTAAAATTTAAATTGAGTATTCAGAATTACTAACCTAACAAAAACTAACATATAAAAGATTTCCGAATTAAAATTAATGCATTTTTGACGTAGTTATGGGATTTTTATGGTTTAATTTTTTAAACAATTGTTCAATAAAATTATAGATAAATTATTAACCTAACGAAAACTAACATAGAAAAGCTTTCCGAAATAAAATTAATGCACTTTTGACTTAGTTATGGGATTTTTATTTATTTTTTTTATTTATTTGAATAATTATTAACCGAAGAAAAACTAACATAGAAAAGCTTTCCAAATTAAAATTAATGCACTTCTGACTTAGTCATGTGATTTTTCCGAATCAAATTAATGCACTTTTGACTTAGTTATGAGATTTGTATTTTTTGATTTTTTGAACAATTGTTCAATATAATTATAGATAAATATCGACCAAGAATGATTTTGTAATTTAACCCAAAAGCTTGTAACGTTCTGAAGGAGTTATTTCCGACCCTATAATCCGTATATTATCTTAATCGGAATTAACAGCCGAATTGATCTAGCTATGTTTGAAAGAAAAATACATTTTCAAAATGTTTTTCAATTTTTTTAAGGGCTTTCATTGTTAAAATATCAAAAAAAAATTGATTAAAATTAAAATTTTTTAAAATTTAAATTGAGTATTAAGAATTATTAACTTAACAAAAAACTAACATAGAAAAGCTTTCCGAATTAAAATTAATGCATTTTTGACTTAGTTATGAGATTTTAATTTTTTTTATTTTTTGAACAATTGTTCAATATAATTATAGATAAATATCGACCAAGAATGATTTTGTAATTTAACCCAGAAGCTTGAGACGTTGTGAAGGATTTTTTTCAGACCCTATAATCCGTATATTTTCTTAATCAAAATTAACAGGCGAATTGATCTAGCTATGTTTGAAAGAAGAATACATTTTTTAAATGTTTTTCAATTTTTTAAGGGATTTCATTGTTAAAATATTAAAAAAAAAATTGATTAAAATGAAAAATTTTTAAAATTTAAATTGAGTGTTAAGAATTATTAACTTAACAAAAAACTAACATAGAAAAGCTTTCCGAATTGAAATTAATGCATTTTTGATTTAGTTATGAGATTTTTATGGTTTGATTTTTTGAACAATTGTTCAATAAAATTATACATAAATTATTAACCTTAGAAAAACTAACATAGAAAAGCTTTTCGAATTTAAATTAATGCATTTTTGACTTAGTTATGAGATTTTTATGGTTTGATTTTTTGAACAATTGTTCAATAAAATAATAGATAAATTATTAACCTTAGAAAAACTAACATAGAAAAACTTTTCGAATTAAAATTAATGCACTTTTGACTTAGTTATGGAATATTTATTTTTTAATTTTTTTTTAGCAATTATTAACATAAGAAAAACTAACATAGAAAAGCTTTCCGAATTAACATTAATGCACTTTTGACTTAGTTATGAGATTGTTAAAATAAAAAAAAAACTTGATAAAATTTTACATTGTTTAAAATTTGAAATTGAGTATGCAGAATTATTAACCTAAGAAAAACTAACATACAAAAGCTATCTGAAAAAAATGAATGCACTTTTGACTTAGTTATGAGATTTTTATTTTTTATATTTTTTGAACAATTGTTCAATATAATTATAGATAAATATCGACCAAGAATGATTTTGTAATTTAACCCAGAAGCTTGAAGCGTTGTGAAGGAGTTATTTCAGACCCAATAATCCGTATATTATCTTAATTAGAATTAACAGAAGAATTGATCTAGCTATGTTTGAAAGAAGAATACATTTTTTTAATGTTTTTCAATTTTTTAAGGGATTTCATTGTTAAAATATTAAAAAAAAAAATTGATAAAAATTAAAATATTTTTAATTTAAATTGAGTATTCAGAATTATTAACCTAACGAAAACTAACATAGAAAAGCTTTCCGAATTAAAATTAATGCACTTTTGAATTAGTTATGGGATTTTTATTTATTTTTTTATTTATTTGAACAATTATTAGCCGAAGAAGAACTAACATAGAAAAGCTTTCCAAATTAAATTTAATGCACTTTTGACTTAGTTATGAGATTTGTATTTTTTGATTTTTTTGAACAATTGTTCAATATAATTATAGATAAATATCGACCAAGAATGATTTTGTAATTTAGCCCAGAAGCTTGAAGCGTTGTGAATGAGTTATTTCAGACCCTATAATCCGTATATTATCTTAATCAGAATTAACAGCCGAATTGATCTAGCTATGTTTGAAAGAAGAATACATTTTTTAAATGTTTTTCAATTTTTTAAGGGATTTCATTGTTAAAATATTTAAAAAAATAAATTGATAAAAATTAAAAAATTTTTAATTTAAATTGAGTATTCAGAATTATTAACCTAACGAAAACTAACATAGAAAAGCTTTCCGAATTAAAATTAATGCACTTTTGAATTAGTTCTGGGATTTTTATTTATTTTTTTATTTATTTGAACAATTATTAGCCGAAGAAGAACTAACATAGAAAAGCTTTCCAAATTAAATTTAATGCACTTTTGACTTAGTTATGAGATTTGTATTTTTTGATTTTTTTGAACAATTGTTCAATATAATTATAGATAAATATCGACCAAGAATGATTTTGTAATTTAGCCCAGAAGCTTGAAGCGTTGTGAATGAGATATTTCAGACCCTATAATCCGTATATTATCTTAATCAGAATTAACAGCCGAATTGATCTAGCTATGTTTGAAAGAAGAATACATTTTTTAAATGTTTTTCAATTTTTTTAAGGGCTTTCATTGTTAAAATATCAAAAAAAAAAAATAATTAAAATTAAAATTTTTTAAAATTTAAATTGAGTATAAAGAATTATTAACTTAACAAAAAACTAACATACAAAAGCTTTCTGAATTAAAATTAATGCATTTTTGACTTAGTTATGAGATTTTTATGGTTTGATTTTTTGAACAATTGTTCAATAAAATTATAGATAAATTACTAACCTTAGAAAAACTAACATAGAAAAACTTTTCGAATTAAAATTAATGCACTTTTGACTTAGTTATGGAATATTTATTTTTTAATTTTTTTTTAGCAATTATTAACCTAAGAAAAACTAACATAGAAAAGCTTTCCGAATTAACATTAATGCACTTTTGACTTAGTTATGAGATTGTTAAAATAAAAAAAAACTTGATAAAAATTTACATTGTTTAAAAATTGAAATTGAGTTTGCAGAATTATTAACCTAAGAAAAACTAACATACAAAAGCTTTCCGAAAAAAATTAATGCACTTTTGACTTAGTTATGAGATTTTTATTTTTTATATTTTTTGAACAATTGTTCAAAATAATTATAGATAAATATCGACCAAGAATGATTTTGTAATTTAACCCAGAAGCTTGAAGCGTTGTGAAGGATTTATTTCAGACCCTATAATCCGTATATTATCTTAATTAGAATTAACAGAAGAATTGATCTAGCTATGTTTGAAAGAAGAATACATTTTTTAAATGTTTTTCAATTTTTTAAGGGATTTCATTGTTAAAATATTAAAAAAAAAATTGATAAAAATTAAAAAATTTTTAATTTAAATTGAGTATTCAGAATTATTAACCTAACGAAAACTAACATAGAAAAGCTTTCCGAATTAAAATTAATGCACTTTTGCATTAGTTATGGGATTTTTATTTATTTTTTTATTTATTTGAACAATTATTAGCCGAAGAAGAACTAACATAGAAAAGCTTTCCAAATTAAATTTAATGCACTTTTGACTTAGTTATGAGATTTGTATTTTTTGATTTTTTTGAACAATTGTTCAATATAATTATAGATAAATATCGACCAAGAATGATGTTGTAATTTAGCCCAGAAGCTTGAAGCGTTGTGAATGAGTTATTTCAGACCCTATAATCCGTATATTATCTTAATCAGAATTAACAGCCGAATTGATCTAGCTATGTTTGAAAGAAGAATACATTTTTTTAATGTTTTTCAATTTTTTAAGGGATTTCATTGTTAAAATATTTAAAAAAATAAATTGATAAAAATTAAAAATTTTTAATTTAAATTGAGTATTCAGAATTATTAACCTAACGAAAACTAACATAGAAAAGCTTTCCGAATTAAAATTAATGCACTTTTGAATTAGTTATGGGATTTTTATTTATTTTTTTATTTATTTGAACAATTATTAGCCGAAGAAGAACTAACATAGAAAAGCTTTCCAAATTAAATTTAATGCACTTTTGACTTAGTTATGAGATTTGTATTTTTTGATTTTTTTGAACAATTGTTCAATATAATTATAGATAAATATCGACCAAGAATGATTTTGTAATTTAACCCAGAAGCTTGAAGCGTTGTGAATGAGTTATTTCAGACCCTATAATCCGTATATTATCTTAATCAGAATTAACAGCCGAATTGATCTAGCTATGTTTGAACGAAAAATACATTTTTAAAATGTTTTTCAATTTTTTTAAGGGATTTCATTGTTAAAATATTTAAAAAAATAAATTGATAAAAATTAAAAAATTTTTAAATTTAAATTGAGTATTCAGAATTATTAACCTAACGAAAACTAACATAGAAAGGCTTTCCGAATAAAATTAATGCACTTTTGACTTAGTTATGGGATTTTTATTTATTTTTTTATTTATTTGAACAATTATTAGCCGAAGAAGAACTAACATAGAAAAGCTTTCCAAATTAAATTTAATGCACTTTTAACTTAGTTATGAGATTTGTATTTTTTGATTTTTTTGAACAATTGTTCAATATAATTATAGATAAATATCGACCAAGAATGATTTTGTAATTTAGCCCAGAAGCTTGTAACGTTGTGAATGAGTTATTTCAGACCCTATAATCCGTATATTATCTTAATCAGAATTAACAGCCGAATTGATCTAGCTATGTTTGAAAGAAAAATACATTTTTTAAATGTTTTTCAATTTTTTTAAGGGCTTTCATTGTTAAAATATCAAAAAAAAAAAATTAATTAAAATTAAAATTTTTAAAATTTAAATTGAGTATAAAGAATTATTAACTTAACAAAAAACTAACATACAAAAGCTTTCTGAATTAAAATTAATGCATTTTTGACTTAGTTATGAGATTTTTATGGTTTGATTTTTTGAACAATTGTTCAATAAAATTATAGATAAATTACTAACCTTAGAAAAACTAACATAGAAAAACTTTTCGAATTAAAATTAATGCACTTTTGACTTAGTTATGGAATTTTTATTTTTTAATTTTTTTTTAACAATTATTAACCTAAGAAAAACTAACATAGAAAAGCTTTCCGAATTAACATTAATGCACTTTTGACTTAGTTATGAGATTGTTAAAATAAAAAAAAAATTGATAAAAATTTAAATTTTTTAAAATTTGAAATTGAGTATGCAGAATTATTAACCTAAGAAAAACTAACATACAAAAGCTTTCCAAAAAAAATTAATGCACTTTTGACTTAGTTATGAGATTTTTATTTTTTATATTTTTTGAACAATTGTTCAAAATAATTATAGATAAATATCGACCAAGAATGATTTTGTAATTTAACCCAGAAGCTTGAAGCGTTGTGAAGGATTTATTTCAGACCCTATAATCCGTATATTATCTTAATTAGAATTAACAGAAGAATTGATCTAGCTATGTTTGAAAGAAAAATACATTTTTAAAATGTTTTTCAATTTTTTAAGGGATTTCATTGTTAAAATATTAAAAAAAAAAAATTGATAAAAATTAAAATTTTTTTAAATTTAAATTGAGTATTCAGAATTATTAACCTAACGAAAACTAACATAGAAAAGCTTTCCGAATTAAAATTAATGCATTTTTGACTTAGTTATGGGATTTTTATTTTTTAATTTTTTGAACAATTGTTCAATAAAATTATAGATACAATTATTAACCTAAGAAAAACTAACATAGAAAAGCTTTCCAAATTAAATTTAATGCACTTTTGACTTAGTTATGAGATTTGTATTTTTTGATTTTTTTGAACAATTGTTCAATATAATTATAGATAAATATCGACCAAGAATGATTTTGTAATTTAGCCCAGAAGCTTGAAGCGTTGTGAATGAGTTATTTCAGACCCTATAATCCGTATATTATCTTAATCAGAATTAACAGGCGAATTGATCTAGCTATGTTTGAAAGAAAAATACATTTTTTAAATGTTTTTCAATTTTTTTAAGGGATTTCATTGTTAAAATATTAAAAAAAACAAAAATTGATAAAAATTAAAATTTTTTAAAATTTAAATTGAGTATTCAGAATTATTAACCTAACAAAAACTAACATAGAAAAGCTTTTCGAATTAAAATTAATGCACTTTTGACTTAGTTATGGAATTTTTATTTTTTTAATTTTTTTAACAATTATTAACCTAAGAAAAACTAACATAGAAAAGCTTTCCGAATTAACATTAATGCACTTTTGACTTAGTTATGAGATTGTTCAAATAAAAAAAAAATAATAAAAATTTACATTGTTTTAAATTTGAAATTGAGTATGCAGAATTATTAACCTAAGAAAAACTAACATACAAAAGCTTTCCGAAAAAAAATTAATGCACTTTTGACTTAGTTATGAGATTTTTATTTTTTATATTTTTTGAACAATTGTTCAATATAATTATAGATAAATATCGACCAAGAATGATTTTGTAATTTAACCCAGAAGCTTGAAACGTTGTGAAGGAGTTATTTCAGACCCTATAATCCGTATATTATCTTAATCAGAATTAACAGGCGAATTGATCTAGCTATGTTTGAAAGAAAAATACATTTTTAAAATGTTTTTCAATTTTTTAAGGGATTTCATTGTTAAAATATCAAAAAAAAATTGATAAAAATTAAAATTTTTTTAAAATTTAAATTGAGTATTCAGAATTATTAACCTAACAAAAACTAACTTAAAAAAGCTTTCCGAATTAAAATTAATGCACTTTTGACTTAGTTATGGGATTTTTTTTTAATTTTTTGAACAAATATTAACCTAATAAAACTAACATAGAAAAGCTTTCCGAATTAAAATTAATGCACTTTTGACTTAGTCATGCGATTTTTATTTTTTGAATAATTATTAACCTAAGAAAAACTAACATAGAAAAGCTTTCCGAATTAAAATTAATGCACTTTTGACTAAGTTATGAGATTTTAATTTTTTGAGTTTTTGAACAATTGTTCAATATAATTATAGATAAATATCGACCAAGAATGATTTTGTAATTTAACCCAAAAGCTTGTGACGTTTTGAAGGAGTTATTTTCAGACCCAATAATCCGTATATTATCTTAATCAGAATTAACAGGCGAATTGATCTAGCTATGTTTGAAAGAAAAATACATTTTAAAAATGTTTTTCAATTTTTTTAAGGGCTTTCATTGTTAAAATATCAAAAAAAAATTGATAAAAATTAAAATTTTTTAAAATTTAAATTTAGTATTCAGAATTACTAACTTAACAAAAACTAACTTATAAAAGATTTCCGAATTAAAATTAATGCACTTTTGACTTAGTTATGGTATTTTTATGTTTAATTTTTTGAAACAAATGAAGCTTTCCGAATTAAAATTATGCACTTGACTAGTCATGATAATTATTAACCTTAGAAAAACTAACATAGAAAAGCTTTTCGAATTAAAATTAATGCACTTTTGACTCAGTTATGAGATTTTAATTTTTTGAGTTTTTGAACAATTGTTCAATATAATTATAGATAAATATCGACCAAGAATAATTTTGTAATTTAACCCAAAAGCTTGTAACGTTCTGAAGGAGTTATTTCCGACCCTATAATCCGAATATTATCTTAATCAGAATTAACAGCCGAATTGATCTAGCTATGTTTGAAAGAAAAATACATTTAAAAAATGTTTTTCAAATTTTTTAAGGGCTTTCATTGTTAAAATATCCAAAAAAAAATTGATAAAATTAAAATTTTTAAAATTTAAATTGAGTATTAAGAATTATTAACTTAACAAAAAACTAACTTAGAAAAGCTTTCCGAATTAAAATTAATGCATTTTTGACTTAGTTATGAGATTTGTATACTCTCATTTTTTGAACAATTATTCAATAAAATTATAGATATATTATTAACCTTAGAAAAACTAACATAGAAAAGCTTTTCGAATTAAAATTAATGCACTTTTGACTTAGTTATGGAATTTTTATTTTTTAAATTTTTTTTAATAATTATTAACCTAAGAAAAACTTACATAGAAAAGCTTTCCGAATTAACATTAATGCACTTTTGACTTAGTTATGAGATTGTTAAAATAAAAAAAAAATAATAAAAATTTACATTTTTTTAATTTGAAATTGAGTATGCAAAATTATTAACCTAAGAAAAACTAACATACAAAAGCTTTCCGAATTAAAATTAATGCACTTTTGACTTAGTTATGAGATTTTTATTTTTTATATTTTTTGAACAATTGTTCAATATAATTATAGATAAATATCGACCAAGAATGATTTTGTAATTTAACCCAGAAGCTTGAAACGTTGTGAATGAGTTATTTCAGACCCTATAATCCGTATGTTATCTTAATCAGAATTAACAGGCGAATTGATCTAGCTATTTTGAAAGAAAAATACATTTTTAAAATGTTTTCCAATTTTTTAAGGGATTTCATTGTTAAAATATCAAAAAAAAAGAAATTGATAAAAATTAAAATTTTTTTTAAATTTAAATTGAGTATTCAGAATTACTAACCTAACAAAAACTAACATATAAAAGATTTCCGAATTAAAATTAATGCACTTTTGACTTAGTTATGGGATTTTTATTGTTTAATTTTTTGAACATTTGTTCAATAAAATTATAGATAAATTATTAACCTTAGAAAAACTAACATAGAAAAGCTTTTCGAATTAAAATTAATGCACTTTTGACTCAGTTATGGGATTTGTATTTTTTGAGTTTTTGAACAATTGTTCAATATAATTATAGATAAATATCGACCAAGAATGATTTTGTAATTTAACCCAAAAGCTTGTAACGTTCTGAAGGAGTTATTTCCGACCCTATAATCCGAATATTATCTTAATCAGAATTAACAGCCGAATTGATCTAGCTATGTTTGAAAGAAAAATACATTTAAAAAATGTTTTTCAAATTTTTAAAGGGCTTTCATTGTTAAAATATCCAAAAAAAAAATTGATTAAAATTAAAATTTTTAAAATTTAAATTGAGTATTAAGAATTATTAACTTAACAAAAAACTAACATAAAAAAGCTTTCCGAATTAAAATTAATGCATTTTTGACTTAGTTATGAGATTTGTATACTCTCATTTTTTGAACAATTGTTCAATAAAATTATGAATATTATTAACCTTAAAAAACTAACATAGAAAAGCTTTTCGAATTAAAATTAATGCACTTTTGACTTAGTTATGGAATTTTTATTTTTTAAATTTTTTTTAACAATTATTAACCTAAGAAAAACTTACATAGAAAAGCTTTCCGAATTAACATTAATGCACTTTTGACTTAGTTATGAGATTGGTAAAATAAAAAAAAAATAATAAAAATTTACATTTTTTTAAATTTGAAATTGAGTATGCAAAATTATTAACCTAAGAAAAACTAACATACAAAAGCTTTCCGAAAAAAAATTAATGCACTTTTGACTTAGTTATGAGATTTTTATTTTTTATATTTTTTGAACAATTGTTCAATATAATTATAGATAAATATCGACCAAGAATGATTTTGTAATTTAACCCAGAAGCTTGAAGCGTTGTGAATAAGTTATTTCAGACCCTATAATCCGTATGTTATCTTAATCAGAATTAACAGGCGAATTGATCTAGCTATGTTTGAAAGAAAAATACATTTTTAAAATGTTTTCCAATTTTTTAAGGGATTTCATTGTTAAAATATCAAAAAAAAAGAAATTGAAAGAAATTAAAATTTTTTTTAAATTTAAATTGAGTATTCAGAATTACTAACCTAACAAAAACTAACATATAAAAGATTTCCGAATTAAAATTAATGCATTTTTGACTTAGTTATGGGATTTTTATGGTTTAATTTTTTGAACATTTGTTCAATAAAATTATAGATAAATTATTAACCTTAGAAAAACTAACATAGAAAAGCTTTTCGAATTAAAATTAATGCACTTTTGACTAAGTTATGAGATTTGTATTTTTTGAACAATTGTTCAATATAATTATACATATATATCGACCTAGAATGATTTTGTAATTTAACCCAGAAGCTTGTAACGTTTTGAAGGAGTTATTTCAGACCCAATAATCCGTATATTATCTTAATCAGAATTAACAGGCGAGTCGATCTAGCTCTTTTTGAAAGAAAAATACATTTTAAAAATGTTTTTCAATTTTTTTAAGGGCTTTCATTGTTAAAATATAAAAAAAAAAAACAAAAATTGATTAAAACTAAAATTTTTTAAAATTTAAATTGAGTATTAAGAATTATTAACTTAACAAAAAACTAACATAGAAAAGCTTTCCGAATTAAAATTAATGCATTTTTGACTTAGTTATGGGATTTTTATGGTTTAATTTTTTGAACAATTGTTCAATAAAATTATAGATATATTATTAACCTTAGAAAAACTAACATAGAAAAGCTTTTCGAATTAAAATTAATGCACTTTTGACTTAGTTATGGAATTTTTATTTTTTAAATTTTTTTTAACAATTATTAACCTAAGAAAAACTTACATAGAAAAGCTTTCCGAATTAACATTAATGCACTTTTGACTTAGTTATGAGATTGTTAAAATAAAAAAAAAATAATAAAAATTTACATGTTTTTAAATTTGAAATTGAGTATGCAGAATTATTAACCTAAGGAAAACTAACATACAAAAGCTTTCCGAAAAAAAATTAATGCACTTTTGACTTAGTTATGAGATTTTTATTTTTTATATTTTTTGAACAATTGTTCAATATAATTATAGATAAATATCGACCAAGAATGATTTTGTAATTTAACCCAGAAGCTTGAAGCGTTGTGAATGAGTTATTTCAGACCCTATAATCCGTATATTATCTTAATCAGAATTAACAGGCGAATTGATCTAGCTATGTTTGAAAGAAAAATACATTTTCAAAATGTTTTCCAATTTTTTAAGGGATTTCATTGTTAAAATATCAAAAAAAAAAGAAATTGAAAAAAATTAAAATTTTTTTTAAATTTAAATTGAGTATTCAGAATTACTAACCTTACAAAAACTAACATATAAAAGATTTCCGAATTAAAATTAATGCATTTTTGACTTAGTTATGGGATTTTTATGGTTTAATTTTTTGAACAATTGTTCAATAAAATTATAGATAAATTATTAACCTTAGAAAAACTAACATAGAAAAGCTTTTCGAATTAAAATTAATGCACTTTTGCCTTAGTTATGAGATTTTTATTTTTTATATTTTTTAAACAATTTTTCAATATAATTATTGATAAATATCGACCAAGAATGATTTTGTAGTTTAACCCAAAAGCGTGTAACGTTCTGACGGAGTTATTTCAGACACTATAATCCGTATATTCTCTTAATCAGAATTAACAGCCGAATTGATCTAGCTATGTTTGAAAGAAAAATACATTTAAAAAATGTTTTTCAAATTTTTAAAGGGCTTTCATTGTTAAAAAATAAAAAAAAAAAAATTGATTAAAATTAAAATTTTTAAAATTTAAATTGAGTATTAAGAATTATTAACTTAACAAAAAACTAACATAGAAAAGCTTTCCGAATTAAAATTAATGCATTTTTGACTTACTTATGAGATTTGTATACTCTCATTTTTTGAACAATTGTTCAATAAAATTATAGATATATTATTAACCTTAGAAAAACTAACATAGAAAAGCTTTTCGAATTAAAATTAATGCACTTTTGACTTAGTTATGGAATTTTTATTTTTTAAATTTTTTTTAACAATTATTAACCTAAGAAAAACTTACATAGAAAAGCTTTCCGAATTAACATTAATACACTTTTGACTTAGTTATGAGATTGTTAAAATAAAAAAAAAATAATAAAAATTTACATTTTTTTAAATTTGAAATTGAGTATGCAGAATTATTAACCTAAGAAAAACTAACATACACAAGCTTTCCGAAAAAAAAATTAATGCACTTTTGACTTAGTTATGAGATTTTTATTTTTTATATTTTTTGAACAATTGTTCAATATAATTATAGATAAATATCGACCAAGAATGATTTTGTAATTTAACCCAGAAGCTTGAAGCGTTGTGAATAAGTTATTTCAGACCCTATAATCCGTATGTTATCTTAATCAGAATTAACAGGCGAATTGATCTAGCTATGTTTGAAAGAAAAATACATTTTAAAAATGTTTTCCAATTTTTTAAGGGATTTCATTGTTAAAATATCAAAAAAAAAGAAATTGAAAAAAATTAAAATTTTTTTTAAATTTAAATTGAGTATTCAGAATTACTAACCTTACAAAAACTAACATATAAAAGATTTCCGAATTAAAATTAATGCATTTTTGACTTAGTTATGGGATTTTTATGGTTTAATTTTTTGAACATTTGTTCAATAAAATTATAGATAAATTATTAACCTTAGAAAAACTAACATAGAAAAGCTTTTCGAATTAAAATTAATGCACTTTTGACTAAGTTATGGGATTTGTATTTTTTATATTTTTTAAACAATTTTTCAATATAATTATTGATAAATATCGACCAAGAATGATTTTGTAGTTTAACCCAAAAGCTTGTAACGTTCTGACGGAGTTATTTCAGACACTATAATCCGTACATTCTCTTAATCAGAATTAACAGGCGAGTCGATCTAGCTCTTTTTGAAAGAAAAATACATTTTAAAAATGTTTTTCAATTTTTTTAAGGGCTTTCATTGTTAAAATATAAAAAAAAAACAAAAATTGATTTAAACTAAAATTTTTTAAAATTTAAATTGAGTATTAAGAATTATTAACTTAACAAAAAACTAACATATAAAAGATTTCCGAATTAAAATTAATGCATTTTTGACTTAGTTATGGGATTTTTATGGTTTAATTTTTTAAACAATTGTTCAATAAAATTATAGATAAATTATTAACCTTAGAAAAACTAACATAGAAAAGCTTTTCGAATTAAAATTAATGCACTTTTGACTAAGTTATGGGATTTGTATTTTTTGAGTTTTTGAACAATTGTTCAATATAATTATAGATAAATATCGACCAAGAATGATTTTGTAATTTAACCCAAAAGCTTGTAACGTTCTGAAGGAGTTATTTCCGACCCTATAATCCGAATATTATCTTAATCAGAATTAACAGCCGAATTGATCTAGCTATGTTTGAAAGAAAAATACATTTTAAAAATGTTTTTCAATTTTTTTAAGGGCTTTCATTGTTAAAATATCAAAAAAAAACAAAAATTGATTAAAACTAAAATTTTTTAAAATTTAAATAGAGTATTAAGAATTATTAACTTAACAAAAAACTAACATAGAAAAGCTTTCCGAATTAAAATTAATGCATTTTTGACTTAGTTATGGGATTTTTATGGTTTAATTTTTTGAACAATTGTTCAATAAAATTATAGATAAATTATTAACCTTAGAAAAACTAACATAGAAAAGCTTTTCGAATTAAAATTAATGCACTTTTGACTTAGTTATGGAATTTTTATTTTTTAAATTTTTTTAACAATTATTAACCTAAGAAAAACTTACATAGAAAAGCTTTCCGAATTAACATTAATGCACTTTTGACTTAGTTATGAGATTGTTAAAATAAAAAAAAAATGATAAAAATGTACATTTTTTTAAATTTAAAAATTGAGTATGCAGAATTATTAACCAAAGAAAAACTAACATACAAAAGCTTTAAAAAAAAAAATTAATGCACTTTTGACTTAGTTATGAGATTTTTATTTTTTATATTTTTTGAACAATTGTTCAATATAATTATAGATAAATATCGACCAAGAATGCTTCTGTAATTTAACCCAGAAGCTTGAAGCGTTGTGAAGGAGTTATTTCAGACCCTATAATCCGTATATTATCTTAATCAGAATTAACAGGCGAATTGATCTAGCTATGTTTGAAAGAAAAATACATTTTCAAAATGTTTTCCAATTTTTTAAGGGATTTCATTGTTAAAATACCAAAAAAAAAAAATTGATAAAATTAAAATTTTTTGTTAAAATTTAAATTTAGTATTCAGAATTATTAACTTAACAAAAACTAACATAGAAAAGCTTTCCGAATTAAAATTAATGCATTTTTGACTTAGTTATGGGATTTGTATGGTTTAATTTTTTGAACAATTGTTCAATAAAATTATGGATAAATTATTAACCTTAGAAAAACTAACATAGAAAAGCTTTTCGAATTAAAATTAATGCACTTTTGACTTAGTTATGGAATTTTTATTTTTTATATTTTTTGAACAATTGTTCAATATAATTATAGATAAATATCGACCAAGAATGATTTTGTAATTTAACCCAGAAGCTTGAAGCGTTGTGAATGAGTTATTTCAGACCCTATAATCCGTATATTATCTTAATCAGAATTAACAGGCGAATTGATCTAGCTATGTTTGAAAGAAAAATACATTTTTTAAATGTTTTTCAATTTTTTTAAGGGATTTCATTGTTAAAATATTATTATAATATATTCTGGCAGCGATTTATTTCATTTAGTTTGAAGCTAAACTAATGAAGATATAGGAAAGCATATAGTTGGAGGTGCTCACTTACATGTTTCCCCAATTTGTTAGAGTGGGTACTTTTAGATGTTGGGCGCCAATTAATTAAATGTTGATGCGTCGGACAAGACGGTGAATTGCCGTCGGCAATTTATATTCCTCCACGGGTGGTCCCTCGAGGTTGGAAGGAATTAGGAAGATTATGTTGGAGGGATAACTGTTCCTCTTTATCTGCTGGCCTAGGGACTCAGACAGATTTGTAATGATAGGGGTTTAACGACGGATAGTCGGAGTTTGGTTTAGGAGCGATGGCTCTTTATTTGTCAAGTATAAAATCAGAACTGACCTTAAGAACTAACAAAAGTGAGACTCATAGCTGCCACTCCAATGGGCAGTGCTTGCCGGCTATGCACGAGCTTCCGGCCAGACGCTGGGTCAGCAATTTGGCCGGAGCGAGCTTTCGGACGATCGGTCATTGTCGTCGCCCGGTTGACTTAGTTAACTTATATATGTATGTAATAGGTGAAGATCGATGCTCAGCGCGGATTAGAGCGAAGCTTCCCAATATATATGTATATATGTAAATAAATATAAATCAAAAAATAGGATTTTATTTTTTTGTTTTACTATTTAATTAGTATATATTTATTTTTATTTATTTATTTTTTTTTTAACTTTGTGTATATGGATGTATATATGAATACATTTTTTTTTTTAAATTATGTTTGTGCATGTGTTTTTGTGTATATATATATCTTTATTATTTTTCGTATTATATTAAAATAGGGTTATTTTTGTGCATGTGTGTATGTGTGTGTGTACATATATTTTTCGTATTAAATGTTAAAAAAAGGGTTATTTTTTGTGCATGTGTGTGTGTATATATATATTTTTCGTATTATATATTAAAAAGGTTAAAAGCAGTTTAATGACGGACACTGGTACATATGTATGTGAATATGCGTATGGATTTGATATATATATATATGTGTACATATATGTATATATGCTTGGACCAGCGGATCACAGTGAGACGAAGTAGCGGGCCGATATTGGCAAGCGCTTAAGCACTTAGAAAAGAAGAAAATTCACTGTGGCTGGGCATATGTATGTAGCTATGTACTTGGATACATATATATATATATATTTATTTGGCACTTTTCACTTGGTCGGAATCGGATGGAAAGAAGGAAAAACGCCGATGGAAAAGAAATATGGCGACCACGGACAAATGGACTTTGGAAGGAGAGTCGTACTTATCTTGAAAAAATCCGCAATGGGGCACTGGTGGGATCAGGATAGATCCGGCTTCGAAGGACCATGAATTGGAGTGGGCGGATTGTCCAAAATAATGTACGGCGTCTGAGCTGGAGTTCGTGGTCGGCCGATTCTGTTGGTCACTGTTGTTGTTGTTGTTCTGTTGTTGGAAGCTCCCTCCAATATAATTTCAAGTCGTTGGGGGCTTCGGTGGTTGATGTTTCGCTTTATTTCACACTTGAATTGAAACTAAAAACTAAGTTTTAATCTAAAGGGCTGCTGGGACCGCGGAGTCGCCTTCGGCTTGGAGACGAGAGGGAGCGAGCGACGACCGGGAGCAGCAAGAGCGAAAGCTCGTGCTCCCACACTGCTGCTCGAAATTAAGCGCGCTCGTGGCGCGAACAATATTGTTATTTAACCCAGGACCCTATAATCCATATAAATTCTTAATCAGAATCAACAGGCGAATCGATCTAGCTATGTTTGAAAAAAAAAATTAACTTTTAAAATTTGTATCTAATTTTTTTAAGGGATTTCATTGTTAAAACAAAAAAAAAAACAAAAGATGAAATTCAAATTGTTCAAAATTTGAAATTGAGTAGTCTTAACCTAAGAAAAAATAACATAGAAAAGCTCTCCGAATTAAAATTAATGCACTTTTGACTTAGTTATGAGATTGTTAAAATAAAAACAAAAGTTGATCAAAATTTAAATTTTTTAAAATTTGAAATTGAGTATTCAGAATTATTAACCTAAAAAAACAAACATAGAAAAGCTTTCCAAACTAAAATTAATCCACTTTTGACTTAGTTATGAGATTTATATTTTTTGATTTTTTGAACAATTATTAACCTAAGTAAAACTTACATAGAAAAAAATTAATATTAATTAATTATTAAACTAAGAAACACTAACAAAGAAAAGCTTTCCGAATTAAAATTTAGGCACTTTTGACTTAGTTGTGAGATTTTTATGCTTTGATTTTTTGAACAATTGTTCAATAAAATTATAGATAATTATCGACCAAGAATGATACTGTAATTTAACCCAGAAGCTTGTAACGCTTAGCTTTGAGCTTTTTATGCTTTAATTTTTTGAATACTTGTTTAATATAATTACAGATAAATATCGACCAAGAATGATATTGTAATTTAACCCAGAAACTTGTAAAGCTGTGAAGGAGTTATTTCCAACCCTATAATCCATATTTTATCTTAATCAGAATAAACAGGCGAATTGAACTAGCTATGTTTGAAAGAAAAATACATTTTTTAAATATTGTTTATAAACGAATACACTAGTGTTACTGTTTTATTTTATTATTGGTTAAGTTTCAAGAATCAATTTGATTATGACGACCGCGATGCGTTTGATTGCATTGAGAGCAAAAATGTGAATAAAAAAAGCTTGCACATCATACGATAAGTTTAGTCGAAGATGTAAACAAGTTACAGGTATAATTTAGAAGTTATGGAAAAGTACTAGATAAGCTCTATAGCAAGTGCAGCGGCGGGAAGCTCGAATTGATTCCGCTGATAAGCGGCGGACAAAGCCAGTAAACAAAAACAAATATACAGGGTGTCTCGTTCCCAAACATACCGGCCCCCCTGAATGGTCGTTCAGCACAGAGGCAGGACAGCAATCTTGGAAATTGGGCGTTTGAATGATCCGTGGGCAGTTTTAACCGTTACGACCCGGACCTTGTTATCCAATCCTGGGTGCACCTCCGTGATACGTCCAAGGATCCATTTAGAGGGTGGTAGATTAGGTTCCTTGAGGACTACCAGTGTGTCGATCTTTAAATTCTCTGTTTCTAGATGCCATTTTGTACGTTCGTGAAGCGATGTCAGGTATTCCATATGCCAGCGTTTCCAAAACCCTTGGACCATGGCTTGTAGCTGATTCCACCTTTCCAATCGATTAATTTGCGTATCTAGACGGCAAGGTTCAGGTAGCGCTGTGTATGGAGCTCCAGTCAAAAAATGAGCCGGCGTCAGCGGATCCAACGAAGTATCCCCATTGGGACACAGTGGGCGGGCATTCAGAATGGCTTCAATTTGAGTCAGTACAGTTGATAGTTCCTCGAAGGTTAGGGTCTTCGATCCAAGAATCCGTCGCATATGAAGTTTGATGGAGCGGACTCCGGCTTCCCACATCCCTCCGAAATGGGGAGCAGAAGGAGGTATAAAGTGCCAAGAAATGCCTTCATTGGCGAAAAATCCAGCTAATTCTCCATCCTTTGCTTGCTCGATGGCCAGGCGTCTCATGTCGTCTAGGGTCTGCCTGCCGCCATGAAATGTGGTTCCGTTGTCCGAATAAAGGTCAGTGGGCCTCGCTCTGCGGGCGATGAATCGTTGAAAGGCGGCGATGAAGGCCTTTGTTGTCAGATCACTGACAAGCTCGATGTGGAGTGCCTTTGTAGTGAGGCACACAAAAATAGCGAACCATGCCTTTCCGATCCGTGGAGTTCGTCCCTTGGATTCCTTGATTGCGATCGGCCCAGCATAGTCTAGCCCTGTATGTTGGAAACAGTGACTAGCTTGCACTCTAGGTATTGGTAGTTCTCCCATGATCTGTTGACTGGTGCCTTTGCGTTGTAGGAAGCAGCGCTTACAAAGAAAAACAGCTCTTCTGACGAGATTTCGAGCACCCAGAATCCAGTACTGCTGACGAAGATTCGTAAACGTTGCATCAACTCCCGTGTGCAGATTGGAGATATGAAAATGTCGAACAAGTAGTCCAGCTAGTGGTGTCTCCTTTGGTATTAGGATTGGGTGTTTAGCATTGTAGTTTAATGTAGACTGCTCGATTCTTCCACCGACTCGCATTATCCCATTTTCATCTAAAAATGGGGAGAACCGGAGTAAATGCGATTTAGCATTAAGCTGGCGTCTATTCTCGAGCTGCGCATATTCTCTTGCAAAGAATTTCTGTTGCACATGTCGAATGAGTCGTAGTCGTACTTCCAGCAGCTCTTTGGACGTAAGGAATGGTGAAGAATTCCTATGATGAGATCGAAGAGTTTGAATAAAGCGATAACAATAACTAGATACCCTTATTAGACGCGTCCAGGTAGAGAATTTGTGGATAAGTAACTCGTTAAAACTTTCGTCAAGAAAGTTATGCAGAGTCGTAGGTTTTATAGCTCGTTTTTCGGCGTTGACATCGAAATTTGAAGATACGCTGAACTTGATTGTGGAAGGTGGCCAATCCGAAGTCGGTGCGGCCAACCAAGACGGACCTTTCCACCACAGCCGGTGCTCCAGGAGCTTTGACGGATGAAGTCCTCGAGAGGCACAGTCAGCTGGATTGTCTTCAGTCCGGACATGATTCCAGCAGTTACGGGGAAAGTCGTTCAGGATCTCCGCTGTCCGGAGCTAGTGCTGAAAACAGGAATTGTTAGTGATGTTTTGACAACAGTAAGCAATCGGGAAAGAAGTAGTGCAGCATTCAGTTCCAAACGTGGTACCGAGACTGGCTTGATCGGGGCCACCCGTGTTTTGGCGGCAACGAGGGATATTTGAAAACTGCCTCCAACTGCAACCCGAGTGTAGACAACCGCACCGTAGGCGTGCGTGGATGCATCTGCGAATCCGTGCAGTTCTACGTCTCGGAATGGTGAAGCTAAATATCGTGGTACTTGACACTGCGTAAGCGATGGCAGATCCTCCACCAAGGCTTTCCAGCGCGAGCGTAAGGTTGCAGGAATTGGCTCATCCCAATGCAGTACACTTATCCAGCTTTCTTGAAATATAAGCTTGAGTAAAACTGTGACCGGTGCTATAAGTCCAAGCGGATCATAGATTCTCGATAGTTGCGACAAGAGTTCTCGTTTTGTAGGTGAAATAGTCGTATCGCATTCCTTGAGATTGAGATACATGACGTCCTTTCCGGGATTCCATTGGATACCAAGAATTTTTACATGTGAGTCCGCAGCAGATTTGTTAAGGAGCTGGATAGGCTCAAAACACCTATCTTCTTCTAGCAATGATTTTAGAAGACGCCAACTATTGGAACTCCATTTCCGTAGTTTGAATTGCCCCTTTTCCAAAAGTCCAATTAGCTCGTTCTTTAGATTCATAAGTTCCTCGAATGAGTTGCATCCCGTTGGGATATCATCCACATAGGCATCGTGTTGGAGGGCATGGGCAGCTGCAGGGAACTCTTGGCGGTGATCGTCAGCTAATTGTTTCAGAACTCGAACGGCCAGAAATGGGGACGGTGCCAATCCATAAGATACCGTCAAAAGGCGAAAATGACGTAGCGGCTCATTCTCATTCTTTCGCCAAACAATGCGCTGAAAATTGGTGTGCGGCTTATATACATGAATCCCTCGGAACATCTTTTCGATATCTGCACATAGAACATATTGGTGCTGACGGAAACGTAAACAAACGCCAAGGAAATCGCGTTGAATTGGAGGACCAACATACAGTCGATCATTAAGTGATAGTCCACGGCTGTCCTTTCCCGATCCATCGAAAACTACACGACATTTGGTAGTCAAACTGTCAAGTTTGATAACAGCGTGGTGCGGTAGGTAGAAGCAACCGTCCGGGGACTCGTCCACTTGAGCTGATGTTATTTGTTCCATATGTCCACGTTTTAAATAGTCGTCTAGGAACGCTTCGTACTGCTGCTTCAATTCCGGAGACCGACGAAATTTGCGTTCTAGCGAGAAGAAGCGATTAATAGCCTGCGGCAAAGTTGAGCCAATAGGCGGTGCCTCCTCCTTGAAGGGGTACTGAACGATATAAGCCCCGCTCTCAGAACGCATATGTGTGGCAGCAAAATGTCGCTCGGTGGGATCGTTGGTATCGTATCTAAGTCCGCGTGGTGTGTCACGGCAGAAGTCAGGTGATCATCGCATGCATTGTAAGAGCCTGCAATAATCCAACCAAAGACAGTATTTAGAGCAATAGGAAAGTCGTTACCAAAATATTTGCGTTCTCCAGTATAAAGAGACCACAGCTGATCTGATCCAACGATGACATCGATGGATCCTGGCGTGCAGAAGGTTGGGTCTGCCAAAGGAAGCTTGCAAATGTGCTTCCACGTAGAAGATGAGGTGAGTCAATAGCTTGGGCTGGAAGTGATGACGTCAACGAGCTGAGAATGAATGAGACCAATTGGTCCGAATGGCGAGAGCGCAACTTGATATGTGCGCGTCCTCGGGTAACGCCCGCGCTGTTGGCGGCGAGACCGAGAACAGAAATCCTTGCGTGCGTTCGACGCACGCCTATTCGCTGAACGAATGATTCCGAAGACAAGGTAATTTAGATCCAGTGTCCAGGAGCATCCTGCAAGTTGTAGTGTTTCCCCAAGCGTCGACGACGTCTGCGAGGATGGTTGGCAATAGAGTGTGCGAAGAGTGTGCAGGAATATTCTCCAGAGTATGATGAGTGAAATTGGTTTCCATGGGAGGTTCATTCCCTAAATGATGACTTCGAACAGGCGGTTGATTATGGACAATTGTAGATTCCTGCTGTGATGTTCGCTCATGGCTGTCCACGTTGGCTGGCGCAACGTAGTCACCATTTTGACTTGGCTGTGACGAGCCATGAACCAAAGTATGATGCTTGCGGCGGCAGATCCGACAAGTATGCTTTGAGGTACAGTTTCCCACCATGTGAGTGGGGCTGAGGCAATTGAAACTGAGCTTCTTCGACTTGAGGAACTCCCGGCGAGATGTAATGTCGAGGGCGATGAATTGAGGACATTTAAACATTTGATGATTCTGCTGGCATGATGTACACTTAGGTTCGTCTCGTCTTGAATGCATACCTGCGTGATGCGTTGTAGCTGCGCGTCGAGCTTGGGTTGGTTGAACTAAGTGAAAAGCCTCCAAGGTGTCGCAGCGTGCGGTGAGAAATTTCAAAAATTGAGTAATCGTCACACCTTTCTTCTCAGAGTCTGGGCACTGAGCCCAAGCTTGGCGGGACTCCGAATCCAACTTTGACAATAATATGAAGATTAGCCAGGGATCCCGTTCCTCGCAGTTAAGAGCGCATAAGCCACGAATAACTTCATCTGCACCATCGGCAAGTTTACGCACTGTACTGATGTTAGAGGTTGTAGCACTGGAGAGCGTCATAAAACTGTTTAGAAATGATCGGATAATTAGCGATTGTTTGTTATATCGCTGTTCCAGGCGATCCCATGCTTCACGATAATTTTCATTAGTAACCGTAATATGTTTAACTAATGTCAGCGCGTCTCCGGAAAGGTACGATTTTAAATAATGAAATCGTTGGCAATCCGTCAGGCTCGGATTGCAAGCGATTGATCCAGTAAACATATCCGAAAAATGTTTCCAGTCCTCATAGTTACCGGAAAATGTTGGGAGTTTGATTCGCTCGAACTGAAAATCCACCTGGCTTCGTTGAGACGCATCCGCTGCTTGGACAGTGGCCGAAATACTGGCTTGAGATGGGAGCTCACGTCGTAATTCCTCCAAAGTGTTGCTCAAAATGGCGTGTGTAGCGTAGTGTTTTTCCTCATAGGCATCAAAATCGGCGTCGGGGTTTTCCCAATCTGGTTCCGACTGAAACGCATACAGCTCCTCCGAGATCCGCAAAAACCGCATATAATTGTCTTGCAGTTGCGCCAGGCGAACCTCTATAGTTTCCACTGAATGAATGTCATCAACAAATTTGACTGCGTTATTATGTGCCCGAGTAATTTGGCTTTTGCAGAAGCCCCGTTGTTGAATCACACTCCGCATCGTGATCGAGATAAGAAATGTCCAGATCGACGTTTACAAAAAAACAATAATCAAATCAAATATCCAGAAAAATAACGCTTTACTGGCGAATCCGGTTCGAAGGACCAGTTTTTTAATGTTTATAAACGAATCCACTAGTGTTACTGTTTTATAATTTTATTGGTTAAGTTTCAAGAATCAATTTGATTATGACGACCGCGATGCGTTTGATTGCATTGAGAGCAAAAATGTGAATAAAAAAAGCTTGCACATCATACGATAAGTTTAGTCTAAGATGTAAACAAGTTACAGTTATAATATAGAAGTTATGGAAAAGTACAAGATAAGCTCTATAGCAAGTGCAGAGTCGGGAAGCTCGAATTGATTCCGCTGATAAGCGGCGGACAAAGCCAGTAAACAAAAACAAATATACAGGGTGTCTCGTTCCCAAACAAATATTTTTCAATTTTTTTAAGGCATTTCATTGTTAACATATACAAAAAAAAAAAAACAAAAATGTTAAAAATTTAAATTTTTTAAAATTTGAAATCAGAAAAGCTTTCTGAACCAAATCAATGCACTTTGGGCTTACTAATGAGATTTTCAAGCTTTGATTTTTTGAACAATTGTAATCATAATCAATAGGCGAATCGATCTAGCTATAATTGAAAGAAAAATACAGTTTTAAAATGTTTTTCAATTTTTTTAAGGGATTTCATTGTTAAAAAAAAAAAAAAAAAAAAAAAATTTATACAAATTAAATTTTTTTTTTAAATTTGAAATTGCTTATGCAGAATTATTAACCTGAGAAAAACTAACATAGAAAAGCTTTCCGAATTAAAATTAAGGCACTTTTGACTTATTCATGGGATTTTTATTTATTTTTTTATTTATTTGAACAATTATTAACCTAAGAAATACTAACATAAAAAAGCTTTCCAAATTAAATTTAATGCACTTTTGACTTAGTTATGGAATTTTTAGTTTTATATTTTTTGAACAATTGTTCAATATAATTATAGATAAATATCGACCAAGAATGATTTTGTAATTTAACCCAGAAGCTTGAAGCGTTGTGAAGGAGTTATTTCAGACCCTATAATCCGTATATTATCTTAATCAGAATTAACAGGCGAATTGATCTAGCTATGTTTGAAAGAAAAATACATTTTTTAAATGTTTTTCAATTTTTTTAAGGGATTTCATTGTTAAAATACCAAAAAAAAAAAAAAATTGATAAAATTAAAATTTTTTAAAATTTAAATTTAGTATGCAGAATTATTTACTTAACAAAAACTAACATAGAAAATTTTTCCGAATTAAAATTAATGCACCTTTGACTTAGTTATGGGATTTTCATTTTTTTTTTTTGTTAATTTTTTTGAACAATTATTAACCTAAGAAAAACTAACATAGATAAGTTTTCCGAATTAAAATTAATGCACTTTTGACTTAGTTATGCGATTTTGTTTTTTAATTTTTTGAACAATTATTAACCTAAGAAATCTAACAGAGAAAAGCTTTCCGAATTAAAATTAATGCACTTTTGACTTAGTTATGCGATTTTGTTTTTTAATTTTTTGAACAATTATTAACCTAAGAAATCTAACAGAGAAAAGCTTTCCGAATTAAAATTAATGCACTTTTGACTAAGTTATGAGATTTGTATTTTTTGAGTTTTTGGACAATTGTTCAATATAATTATAGATAAATATCGACCAAGAATGATTTTGTAATTTAACCCAAAAGCTTGTAACGTTCTGAAGGAGTTATTTCCGACCCTATAATCCGTATTTTATCTTAATCAGAATTAACAGCCGAATTGATCTAGCTATGTTTGAAAGAAAAATACATTTTAAAAATGTTTTTCAATTTTTTTAAGGCATTTCATTGTTAAAATATCCAAAAAAAATTGATTAAAATTTAAATTTTTAAAATTTAAATTGAGTATTAAGAATTATGAACTTAACAAAAAACTAACATAGAAAAGCTATCCGAATTAAAATTAATGCATTTTTGACTTAGTTATGGAATTTTTATTTTTTTAATTTTTTTAACACTTATTAACCTTAGAAAAACTAACTTAGAAAAGCTTTCCGAATTAAAATTAGTGCACTTTTGACTTAGTTATGGAATTTTTTTCTTTTTTTTTATTTTTTTAATAATTATTAACCTAAGAAAAACTAACAAAAAAAGCTTCCGATTTAACATTAATGCACTTTTGACTTAGTTATGGAATTTTTATGCTTTGACTTTTTGAACAATTATTAACCTAAGAAAAACTAACATAGAAAAGCTTTTCGAATTAAAATTAATCCACTTTTGACTTAGTTATGGAATTTTTATTTTTTTAATTTTTTTAACACTTATTAACCTTAGAAAAACTAACATAGAAAAGCTTTCCGAATTAAAATTAGTGCACTTTTGACTAAGTTATGGAATTTCTTTCTTTTTTTTTATTTTTTTAATAATTATTAACCTAAGAAAAACTAACAAAAAAAGCTTCCGATTTAACATTAATGGACTTTTGACTTAGTTATGGAATTTTTATGCTTTGATTTTTTGAACAATTATTAACCTAAGAAAAACTAACATAGAAAAGCTTTCCGAATTAAAATTAATGCACTTTTAACTAAGTTATGAGATTTGTATTTTTTGAGTTTTTGAACAAGTGTTCAATATAATTATAGATAAATATCGACCAAGAATGATTTTGTAATTTAACCCAAAAGCTTGTAACGTTCTGAAGGAGTTATTTCCGACCCTATAATATATATTATCTTAATCAGAATTAACAGCCGAATTGATCTAGCCATGTTTGAAAGAAAAATACATTTTTAAAATGTTTTTCAATTTTTTTAAGGGATTTCATTGTTAAAATACCAAAAAAAATTGATAAAATTAAAATTTTTTACAATTTAAATTGAGTATGCAGAATTATTAACTTAACAAAAACTAACATAGAAAAGCTTTCCGAATTAAAATTAATGCACTTTTGACTTAGTTATGAGATTTTTAGTTTTATATTTTTTGAACAATTGTTCAATATAATTATAGATAAATATCGACCAAGAATGATTTTGTAATTTAACCCAGACGCTTGAAGCGTTGTAAAGGAGTTATTTCAGACCCTATAATCCGTATATTATCTTAATCAGAATTAACAGGCGAATTGATCTAGCTATGTTTGAAAGAAAAATACATTTTTTAAATGTTTTTCAATTTTTTTAAGGGATTTCATTGTTAAAATACCAAAAAAAAAAATTGATAAAATTAAAATTTTTTGTTAAAATTTAAATTTAGTATGCAGAATTATTAACTTAACAAAAACTAACATAGAAAATTTTTCCGAATTAAAATTAATGCACCTTTGACTTAGTTATGGGATTTTTATGGTTTAATTTTTTCAACAATTGTTCAATAAAATTATAGATATATTATTAACCTTAGAAAAACTAACATAGAAAAGCTTTCCGAATTAAAATTAGTGCACTTTTGACTTAGTTATGGAATTTCTTTCTTTTTTTTTATTTTTTTAACACTTATTAACCTTAGAAAAACTAACATAGAAAAGCTTTCCGAATTAAAATTAATGCACTTTTGACTTAGTTATGAGATTTTTAGTTTTATATTTTTTGAACAAGTGTTCAATATAATTATAGATAAATATCGACCAAGAATGATTTTGTAGTTTAACCCAAAAGCTTGTAACGTTCTGAAGGAGTTATTTCCGACCCTATAATCCGTATATTATCTTAATCAGAATTAACAGCCGAATTGATCTAGCTATGTTTGAATGAAAAATACATTTTTAAAATGTTTTTCAATTTTTTTAAGGGATTTCATTGTTAAAATACGAAAAAAAAATTGATAAAATTAAAATTTTTTACAATTTAAATTGAGTATGCAGAATTATTAACTTAACAAAAACTAACATAGAAAAGCTTTCCGAATTAAAATTAATGCATTTTTAACTTAGTTATGAGAGTTTTATGGTTTAATTTTTTGAACAATTGTTCAATAAAATTATAGATAAATTATTAACCTTAGAAAAACTAACATAGAAAAGCTTTCCGAATTAAAATTAATGCACTTTTGACTAAGTTATTAGATTTGTATTTTTTGAGTTTTTGAACAATTGTTCAATATAATTATACATATATATCGACCTAGAATGATTTTGTAATTTAACCCAGAAGCTTGTAACGTTCTGAAGGAGTTATTTCCGACCCTATAATCCGTATTTTATCTTAATCAGAATTAACAGCCGAATTGATCTAGCTATGTTTGAAAGAAAAATACATTTTAAAAATGTTTTTCAATTTTTTTAAGGGATTTCATTGTTAAAATATCAAAAAAAAAAATTGATTAAAATTTAAATTTTTAAAATTTAAATTGAGTAAAAACTAACATAGAAAAGCTTTCCGAATTAAAATTAATGCATTTTTGACTTAGTTATGAGATTTTTATGGTTTAATTTTTTCAACAATTGTTCAATAAAATTATAGATATATTATTAACCTTAGAAAAACTAACATAGAAAAGCTTTTCGAATTAAAATTAATGCACTTTTGACTTAGTTATGGAATTTTTATTTTTTTAATTTTTTTAACACTTATTAACCTTAGAAAAACTAACATAGAAAAGTTTTCCGAATTAAAATTAATGCATTTTTGACTTAGTTATGAGATCTGTATGCTCTCATTTTTTGAACAATACTTCAATAAAATTAAAGATAAATTATTAACCTTAGAAAAACTAACATAGAAAAGCTTTCCGAATTAAAATTAATGCACCTTTGACGTAGTTATGGGATTTTTATTTTTTTTTTTTTTGTTAATTTTTTTTAACAATTATTAACCTAAGAAAAACTAACATAGAAAAGCTTTACAAATTAAAATTAATGCACTTTTGACTTAGTCATGAGATTTTTCCGAATTAAAATTAATGCACTTTTGACTTAGTTATGGAATTTTTATTTTTTTTAATTTTTTGAACAAATATTGACCTAAGAAAAACTAACATAGAAAAGTTTTCCGAATTAAAATTAATGCATTTTTGACTTAGTTATGGGATTTTTATGGTTTAGTTTTTTGAACAATTGTTCAATAAAATTATAGTTAAATTATTAACCTTAGAAAAACTAACATAGAAAAGCTTTCCGAATTAAAATTAATGCACCTTTGACTTAGTTATGGGATTTTTATTTTTTTTTTGTTAATTTTTTTGAACAATTATTAACCTAAGAAAAACTAACATAGAAAAGCTTTACAAATTAAAATTAATGCACTTTCGACTTAGTCATGAGATTTTTTCGACTTGAAATTAATGCACTTTTGACTTAGTTATGATATTTGTATTTTTTGATTTTTTGAATAATTGTTCAATATAATTATAGATAAATATCGACCAAGAATGATTTTGTAATTTAACCCAGAAGCTTGAAGCGTTGTGAAGGAGTTATTTCAGACCCTATAATCCGCATATTATCTTAATCAGAATTAACAGGCGAATTGATCTAGCTATGTTTGAAAGAAAAATACATTTTTTAAATGTTTTTCAATTTTTTTAAGGGATTTCATTGTTAAAATACCAAAAAAAAAAAATTGATAAAATTAAAATTTTTTGTTAAAATTTAAATTTAGTATGCAGAATTATTAACTTAACAAAAACTAACATAGAAAAGCTTTCCGAATTAAAATTAATGCACCTTTGACTTAGTTATGGGATTTTCTTTTTTTTTTGTTAATTTTTTTGAACAATTATTAACCTAAGAAAAACTAACATAGACAAGTTTTCCGAATTAAAATTAATGCACTTTTGACTTAGTTATGCGATTTTGTTTTTTTATTTTTTGAACAATTATTAACCCAAGAAATATAACATAGAAAAGCTTTCCGAATTAAAATTAATGCACTTTTGACTAAGTTATGAGATTTGTATTTTTTGAGTTTTTGGACAATTGTTCAATATAATTATAGATAAATATCGACCAAGAATGATATTGTAATTTAACCCAAAAGCTTGTAACGTTCTGAAGGAGTTATTTCCGACCCTATAATCCGTATTTTATCTTAATCAGAATTAACAGCCGAATTGATCTAGCTATGTTTGAAAGAAAAATACATTTTAAAAATGTTTTTCAATTTTTTTAAGGCATTTCATACTTAAAATATCAAAAAAAAAATTGATTAAAATTTAAATTTTTAAAATTTAAATTGAGTATTAAGAATTATGAACTTAACAAAAAACTAACATAGAAAAGCTTTCCGAATTAAAATTAATGCATTTTTGACTTAGTTATGAGATTTTTATGGTTTAATTTTTTCAACAATTGTTCAATAAAATTATAGATATATTATTAACCTTAGAAAAACTAACATAGAAAAGCTTTTCGAATTAAAATTAATGCACTTTTGACTTAGTTATGGAATTTTTATTTTTTTAATTTTTTTAACACTTATTAACCTTAGAAAAACTAAAATAGAAAAGCTTTCCGAATTAAAATTAATGCACCTTTGACTTAGTTATGGGATTTTTATTTTTTTTTTGTTAATTTTTTTGAACAATTATTAACCTAAGAAAAACTAACATAGAAAAGCTTTACAAATTAAAATTAATGCACTTTCGACTTAGTCATGAGATTTTCGACTTGAAATTAATGCACTTTTGACTTAGTTATGATATTTGTATTTTTTGATTTTTTGAATAATTGTTCAATATAATTATAGATAAATATCGACCAAGAATGATTTTGTAATTTAACCCAGAAGCTTGTAACGTTCTGAAGGACTTATTTCCGACCCTATATTCCGTATATTATCTTAATCAGAATTAACAGCCGAATTGATCTAGCTATGTTTGAAAGAAAAATACATTTTTAAAATGTTTCTCAATTATTTTAAGGGATTTCATTGTTAAAATACCAAAAAAAAAAAAATTGATAAAATTAAAATTTTTTAAAATTTAAATTGAGTATGCAGAATTATTAACTTAACAAAAACTAACATAGAAAAGCTTTCCGAATTAAAATTAATGCACTTTTGACTTAGTTATGAGATTTTTATTTTTTATATTTTTTGAACAATTGTTCAATATAATGATAGATAAATATCGACCAAGAATGATTTTGTAATTTAACCCAAAAGCTTGTAACGTTCTGAAGGAGTTATTTCCGACCCTATAATCCGTATATTATCTTAATCAGAATTAACAGCCGAATTGATCTAGCCATGTTTGAAAGAAAAATACATTTTTAAAATGTTTTTCAATTTTTTTAAGGGATTTCATTGTTAAAATACCAAAAAAAATTGATAAAATTAAAATTTTTTACAATTTAAATTGAGTATGCAGAATTATTAACTTAACAAAAACTAACATAGAAAAGCTTTCCGAATTAAAATTAATGCACTTTTGACTTAGTTATGAGATTTTTAGTTTTATATTTTATGAACAATTGTTCAATATAATTATAGATAAATATCGACCAAGAATGATTTTGTAATTTAACCCAAAAGCTTGTAACGTTCTGAAGGAGTTATTTCCGACCCTATAATCCGTATATTATCTTAATCAGAATTAACAGCCGAATTGATCTAGCTATGTTTGAAAGAAAAATACATTTTAAAAATGTTTTTCAATTTTTTTAAGGCCTTTCATTGTTAAAATATTCAAAAATAAAAATTGATTAAAATTAAAATTTTTAAAATTTAAATTGAGTATTAAGTATTATTAACTTAACAAAAAACTAACATAGAAAAGCTTTCCGAATTAAAATTAATGCATTTTTAACTTAGTTATGAGATTTTTATGGTTTAATTTTTTGAACAATTGTTCAATAAAATTATAGATATATTATTAACCTTAGAAAAACTAACAAAGAAAAGCTTTTCGAATTAAAATTAATGCACTTTTGAATTAGTTATGGAATTTTTATTTTTTTAATTTTTTTAACAATTATTAACCTAAGAAAAACTAACAAAAAAAAGCTTTCCGAATTAAAATTAATGTACTTTTGACTTAGTTATGCGATTTTTATTTTTTGATTTTTTGAATAATTATTAACCCATGAAAAACTAACATAGAAAAGTTTTCCGAATTAAAATTAATGCACTTTTGACTTAGTTATGGGATTTTTTTTTTTTTTTTTTGTTAATTTTTTTGAACAATTATTAACCTAAGAAAAACTAACATAGAAAAGCTTTACAAATTAAAATTAATGCACTTTTGACTTAGTCATGAGATTTTTCCGAATTAAAATTAATGCACTTTTGACTTAGTTATGTAATTTTTATGCTTTGATTTTTTGAACAATTATTAAAATAAGAAAAACTTACATAGTAAAGCTTTCCGAGTTAAAATTATTGTACTTTGACTTAGTTATGCGATTTTAATTTTTTGATTTTTTGAATAATTATTAACCCAAGAAAAACTAACATAGATAAGCTTTCCGAATTAACATTAACGCACTTTTGACTTACTTATGAGATTGTTAAAATAAAAAAAAAATTGATAAAAATTTTTTAATATTTGAAATTGAGTATGCAGAATTATTAACCTAAGAAAAACTAACATAGGAAAGCTTCCCAAATTAAAATTAATGCATTTTTGACTTAGTTATGCGATTTTTATTTTTGTTTTTTTTTAATAATTATTAACCTAAGAAAAACTAACATAGAAAAACTTTCCGAATTAAAATTAATGCACCTTTGACTTAGTTATGGGATTTTTATTTTTTTTTGTTAATTTTTTTGAACAATTATTAACCTAAGAAAAACTAACATAGAAAAGCTTTACAAATTAAAATTAATGCACTTTCGACTTAGTCATGAGATTTTTTCGACTTGAAATTAATGCACTTTTGACTTAGTTATGGGATTTTTATTTTTTTTAATTTTTTGAACAAATATTGACCTAAGAAAAACTAACATAGAAAAGTTTTCCGAATTAAAATTAATGCACTTTTAACTAAGTTATGAGATTTGTATTTTTTGAGTTTTTGAACAAGTGTTCAATATAATTATAGATAAATATCGACCAAGAATTATTTTGTAATTTAACCCAAAAGCTTGTAACGTTCTGAAGGAGTTATTTCCGACCCTATAATCCGTATATTATCTTAATCAGAATTAACAGGCGAATTGATCCAGCTCTGTTTGAAAGAAAAATACATTTTTAAAATGTTTTTCAATTTTTTTAAGGGATTTCATTGTTAAAATACCAAAAAAAATTGACAAAATTAAAATTTTTTACAATTTAAATTGAGTATGCAGAATTATTAACTTAACAAAAACTAACATAGAAAAGCTTTCCGAATTAAAATTAATGCACTTTTGACTTAGTTATGAGATTTTTAGTTTTATATTTTTTGAACAATTGTTCAATATAATTATAGATAAATATCGACCAAGAATGATTTTGTAATTTAACCCAGAAGCTTGAAGCGTTGTGAAGGAGTTATTTCAGACCCTATAATCCGTATATTATCTTAATCAGAATTAACAGCCGAATTGATCTAGCTATGTTTGAAAGAAAAATACATTTTTTAAATGTTTTTCAATTTTTTTAAGGGATTTCATTGTTAAAATACCAAAAAAAAAAAATTGATAAAATTAAAATTTTTTGTTAAAATTTAAATTTAGTATGCAGAATTATTTACTTAACAAAAACTAACATAGAAAATTTTTCGAATTAAAATTAATGCACCTTTGACTTAGTTATGGGATTTTCATTTTTTTTTTTTTGTTAATTTTTTTGAACAATTATTAACCTAAGAAAAACTAACATAGATAAGTTTTCCGAATTAAAATTAATGCACTTTTGACTTAGTTATGCGATTTTGTTTTTTTATTTTTTGAACAATTATTAACCTAAGAAATCTAACATAGAAAAGCTTTCCGAATTAAAATTAATGCACTTTTGACTTAGTTATGCGATTTTGTTTTTTATTTTTTGAACAATTATTAACCTAAGAAATCTAACATAGAAAAGCTTTCCGAATTAAAATTAATGCACTTTTGACTTAGTTATGAGATTTTTAGTTTTATATTTTTTGAACAATTGTTCAATATAATTATAGATAAATATCGACCAAGAATGATTTTGTAATTTAACCCAGAAGCTTGAAGCGTTGTGAAGGAGTTATTTCAGACCCTATAATCCGTATATTATCTTAATCAGAATTAACAGCCGAATTGATCTAGCTATGTTTGAAAGAAAAATACATTTTTTAAATGTTTTTCAATTTTTTTAAGGGATTTCATTGTTAAAATACCAAAAAAAAAAAATTGATAAAATTAAAATTTTTTGTTAAAATTTAAATTTAGTATGCAGAATTATTTACTTAACAAAAACTAACATAGAAAATTTTTCGAATTAAAATTAATGCACCTTTGACTTAGTTATGGGATTTTCATTTTTTTTTTTTTGTTAATTTTTTTGAACAATTATTAACCTAAGAAAAACTAACATAGATAAGTTTTCCGAATTAAAATTAATGCACTTTTGACTTAGTTATGCGATTTTGTTTTTTTATTTTTTGAACAATTATTAACCTAAGAAATCTAACATAGAAAAGCTTTCCGAATTAAAATTAATGCACTTTTGACTTAGTTATGCGATTTTGTTTTTTATTTTTTGAACAATTATTAACCTAAGAAATCTAACATAGAAAAGCTTTCCGAATTAAAATTAATGCACTTTTGACTTAGTTATGAGATTTTTAGTTTTATATTTTTTGAACAATTGTTCAATATAATTATAGATAAATATCGACCAAGAATGATTTTGTAATTTAACCCAGAAGCTTGAAGCGTTGTGAAGGAGTTATTTCAGACCCTATAATCCGTATATTATCTTAATCAGAATTAACAGCCGAATTGATCTAGCTATGTTTGAAAGAAAAATACATTTTTTAAATGTTTTTCAATTTTTTTAAGGGATTTCATTGTTAAAATACCAAAAAAAAAAATTGATAAAATTAAAATTTTTTAAAATTTAAATTTAGTATGCAGAATTATTTACTTAACAAAAACTAACATAGAAAATTTTTCCGAATTAAAATTAATGCACCTTTGACTTAGTTATGGGATTTTCTTTTTTTTTTTTTGTTAATTTTTTTGAACAATTATTAACCTAAGAAAAACTAACATAGATAAGTTTTCCGAATTAAAATTAATGCACTTTTGACTTAGTTATGCGATTTTGTTTTTTTATTTTTTGAACAATTATTAACCTAAGAAATCTAACATAGAAAAGCTTTCCGAATTAAAATTAATGCACTTTTGACTTAGTTATGCGATTTTGTTTTTTTATTTTTTGAACAATTATTAACCTAAGAAATCTAACATAGAAAAGCTTTCCGAATTAAAATTAATGCACTTTTGACTTAGTTATGAGATTTTTAGTTTTATATTTTTTGAACAATTGTTCAATATAATTATAGATAAATATCGACCAAGAATGATTTTGTAATTTAACCCAAAAGCTTGCAACGTTCTGAAGGAGTTATTTCTGACCTTATAATCCGTATTTTATCTTAATCAGAATTAACAGCCGAATTGATCTAGCTATGTTTGAAAGAAAAATACATTTTAAAAATGTTTTTCAATTTTTTTAAGGCCTTTCATTGTTAAAATATTCAAAAATAAAAATTGATTAAAATTAAAATTTTTAAAATTTAAATTGAGTATTAAGTATTATTAACTTAACAAAAAACTAACATAGAAAAGCTTTCCGAATTAAAATTAATGCATTTTTAACTTAGTTATGAGATTTTTATGGTTTAATTTTTTGAACAATTGTTCAATAAAATTATAGATATATTATTAACCTTAGAAAAACTAACAAAGAAAAGCTTTTCGAATTAAAATTAATGCACTTTTGAATTAGTTATGGAATTTTTATTTTTTTAATTTTTTTAACAATTATTAACCTAAGAAAAACTAACAAAAAAAAGCTTTCCGAATTAAAATTAATGTACTTTTGACTTAGTTATGCGATTTTTATTTTTTGATTTTTTGAATAATTATTAACCCATGAAAAACTAACATAGAAAAGTTTTCCGAATTAAAATTAATGCACTTTTGACTTAGTTATGGGATTTTTTTTTTTTTTTTTTTGTTAATTTTTTTGAACAATTATTAACCTAAGAAAAACTAACATAGAAAAGCTTTACAAATTAAAATTAATGCACTTTTGACTTAGTCATGAGATTTTTCCGAATTAAAATTAATGCACTTTTGACTTAGTTATGTAATTTTTATGCTTTGATTTTTTGAACAATTATTAAAATAAGAAAAACTTACATAGTAAAGCTTTCCGAGTTAAAATTATTGTACTTTGACTTAGTTATGCGATTTTAATTTTTTGATTTTTTGAATAATTATTAACCCAAGAAAAACTAACATAGATAAGCTTTCCGAATTAACATTAACGCACTTTTGACTTACTTATGAGATTGTTAAAATAAAAAAAAAAATTGATAAAAATTTTTTAATATTTGAAATTGAGTATGCAGAATTATTAACCTAAGAAAAACTAACATAGGAAAGCTTCCCAAATTAAAATTAATGCATTTTTGACTTAGTTATGCGATTTTTATTTTTGTTTTTTTTGAATAATTATTAACCTAAGAAAAACTAACATAGAAAAACTTTCCGAATTAAAATTAATGCACCTTTGACTTAGTTATGGGATTTTTATTTTTTTTTGTTAATTTTTTTGAACAATTATTAACCTAAGAAAAACTAACATAGAAAAGCTTTACAAATTAAAATTAATGCACTTTCGACTTAGTCATGAGATTTTTTCGACTTGAAATTAATGCACTTTTGACTTAGTTATGGGATTTTTATTTTTTTTAATTTTTTGAACAAATATTGACCTAAGAAAAACTAACATAGAAAAGTTTTCCGAATTAAAATTAATGCACTTTTAACTAAGTTATGAGATTTGTATTTTTTGAGTTTTTGAACAAGTGTTCAATATAATTATAGATAAATATCGACCAAGAATGATTTTGTAATTTAACCCAAAAGCTTGTAACGTTCTGAAGGAGTTATTTCCGACCCTATAATCCGTATATTATCTTAATCAGAATTAACAGGCGAATTGATCCAGCTCTGTTTGAAAGAAAAATACATTTTCAAAATGTTTTTCAATTTTTTTTAAGGGATTTCATTGTTAAAATACCAAAAAAAATTGACAAAATTAAAATTTTTTACAATTTAAATTGAGTATGCAGAATTATTAACTTAACAAAAACTAACATAGAAAAGCTTTCCGAATTAAAATTAATGCACTTTTGACTTAGTTATGAGATTTTTAGTTTTATATTTTTTGAACAATTGTTCAATATAATTATAGATAAATATCGACCAAGAATGATTTTGTAATTTAACCCAGAAGCTTGAAGCGTTGTGAAGGAGTTATTTCAGACCCTATAATCCGTATATTATCGTATATAGCTATGTTTGAAAGAAAAATACATTTTTAAAATGTTTCTCAATTTTTTTAAGGGATTTCATTGTTAAAATACCAAAAAAAAAATTGATAAAATTAAAATTTTTTAAAATTTAAATTGAGTATGCAGAATTATTAACTTAACAAAAACTAACATAGAAAAGCTTTCCGAATTAAAATTAATGCACTTTTGACTTAGTTATGAGATTTTTATTTTTTATATTTTTTGAACAATTGTTCAATATAATTATAGATAAATATCGACCAAGAATGATTTTGTAATTTAACCCAGAAGCTTGAAGCGTTGTGAAGGAGTTATTTCAGACCCTATAATCCGTATATTATCGTATATAGCTATGTTTGAAAGAAAATACATTTTTTAAATGTTTTTCAATTTTTTTAAGGGATTTCATTGTTAAAATACCAAAAAAAAAAAAAATTGATAAAATTAAAATTTTTAAAATTTAAATTTAGTATTCAGAATTATTAACTTAACAAAAACTAACATAGAAAAGCTTTCCAAATTAAAATTAATGCACCTTTGACTTAGTTATGGGATTTTCTTTTTTTTTTTGTTAATTTTTTTGAACAATTATTAACCTAAGAAAAACTAACATAGATAAGTTTTCCGAATTAAAATTAATGCACTTTTGACTTAGTTATGCGATTTTGTTTTTTTATTTTTTGAACAATTATTAACCCAAGAAATATAACATAGAAAAGCTTTCCGAATTAAAATTAATGCACTTTTGACTAAGTTATGAGATTTGTATTTTTTGAGTTTTTGAACAATTGTTCAATATAATTATAGATAAATATCGACCAAGAATGATTTTGTAATTTAACCCAAAAGCTTGTAACGTTCTGAAGGAGTTATTTCTGACCTGATAATCCGTATTTTATCTTAATCAGAATTAACAGCCGAATTGATCTAGCTATGTTTGAAAGAAAAATACATTTTAAAAATGTTTTTCAATTTTTTTAAGGCCTTTCATTGTTAAAATATTCAAAAATAAAAATTGATTAAAATTAAAATTTTTAAAATTTAAATTGAGTATTAAGTATTATTAACTTAACAAAAAACTAACATAGAAAAGCTTTCCGAAATAAAATTAATGCATTTTTAACTTAGTTATGAGATTTTTATGGTTTAATTTTTTGAACAATTGTTCAATAAAATTATAGATATATTATTAACCTTAGAAAAACTAACAAAGAAAAGCTTTTCGAATTAAAATTAATGCACTTTTGAATTAGTTATGGAATTTTTATTTTTTTAATTTTTTTAACAATTATTAACCTAAGAAAAACTAACAAAAAAAAGCTTTCCGAATTAAAATTAATGTACTTTTGACTTAGTTATGCGATTTTTATTTTTTGATTTTTTGAATAATTATTAACCCATGAAAAACTAACATAGAAAAGTTTTCCGAATTAAAATTAATGCACTTTTGACTTAGTTATGGGATTTTTTTTTTTGTTTGTTAATTTTTTTGAACAATTATTAACCTAAGAAAAACTAACATAGAAAAGCTTTACAAATTAAAATTAATACACTTTTGACTTAGTCATGAGATTTTTCCGAATTAAAATTAATGCACTTTTGACTTAGTTATGGGATTTTTATTTCTTGATTTTTTTAATAATTATTAACCTACGAAAAACTAGCATAGAAAAGCTTTCCGAATTAAAATTAATGCATTTTTGACTTAGTTATGAGATTTTTTTGTTTTGATTTTTTGAACAATTCTTCAATAAAATTATAGATAAATTATTAACCTTAGAAAAGCTTTCCGTATTAAAATTAGTGCACTTTTGACTTAGTTATGGAATTTTTTTTTTGTAATTTTTTTAATAATTATTAGCCTAAGAAAAACTTACATAGAAAAGCTTTCCGAATTAACATTAATGCACTTTTGACTTAGTTATGTAATTTTTATGCTTTGATTTTTTGAACAATTATTAAAATAAGAAAAACTTACATAGTAAAGCTTTCCGAGTTAAAATTATTGTACTTTTGACTTAGTTATGCAATTTTTATTTTTTGATTTTTTGAATAATTATTAACCCAAGAAAAACTAACATAGAAAAGCTTTCCGAATTAACATTAACGCACTTTTGACTTACTTATGAGATTGTTAAAATAAACAAAAAATTGATAAAAATTTTTTAATATTTGAAATTGAGTATGCAGAATTATTAACCTAAGAAAAACTAACATACAAAAGCTTTCCGAAAAAAATTAATGTACTTTTGACTTAGTTATGGGATTTTTATTTTTTTTTTTTAATTTTTTTAACAAATATTAACCTAAGAAAAACTAACATAGAAAAGCTTTCCAAATTAAAATTAATGCATTTTTAACTTAGTTATGCGAATTTTATTTTTGTTTTTTTGAATAATTATTAACCTAAGAAAAACTAACATAGAAAAACTTTCCAATTTAAAATTAATGCATTTTTGACTGAATTATGAGATTTGCATTTTTTTATTTTTTGAACAATTGTTAAATATATATATAGATAAATATCGACTAAGAATGATTTTGTAATTTAACCCAAAAGCTTGTAACGCTGTGAAGGATTTATTTCCGACTCTATAATCCGTATATTATCTTTATCAGAATTAACAGGCGAGTCGATCTAGCTTTGTTTGAGAGAAAAATACATTTTCAAAATGTTTTAAAATTTTTTTAAGGGATTTCATTGTTAATATTTCACAAAAAAAAAAAAAAAAAAAAAAATGATAAAAATTTAATTTATTTTTAAATTTGAAATTGACTATGCCGAATTATTAACCTAAGAAAAACTAGGTATAGAAAGACTTTCCGAATTAAAATTAATGCATTTTTGACTGAGTTATGAGCATTATATTTTTTTTTCATTTTTTTAACAAATATTAACTTAAGAAAAACTAACATTGAAAAGCTTTCCGAATTAAAATCAATGCATTTTTGACTGAATTATGAGATTTGTATTTTTTTATTTTTTTAACAATTGTTTATTATAATTATACATAAATATCGACCAAGAATGATTTTGTATTTTAACCCAAAAGCTTGTAACGTTCTGAAGGAGTTATTTCCGACCCTATAATCCGTATATTATCCTAATCAGAATTAACAAGCGAATTGATCTAGCTAGGTTTGAAAGAAAAATACATTTTTAAAATGTTTTTCAATTTTTTTAAGGGATTTCATTGTTAAAATACCAAAAACAAAGATTAATAAAATTAAAATTTTTTTAAATTTAAATTTAGTATTCAGAATTATTAACTTAACAAAAACTAACATAGAAAAGCTTTCCGAATTAAAATGAATGCACTTTTGACTTAGTTATGGGATTTTTATTTTTTTTTAATTTTTTTAACTTATATTTACCTAAGAAAAACTAACATAGAAAAGCTTTCCGAATTAAAATTAATGCACTTTTGACTTAGTTATGGGATTTTTATTTTTTTAAATTTTTTTAACAAATATTAACTTAAGAAAAACTAACATAGAAAAGCTTTCCGAATTAAAATTTATGCACTTTTGACTTAGTTATGGAATTTTTATCTTTTTTTTAATTTTTTTAATAATTATTAACCTAGGAAAAACTAACATAGAAAAGCTTTCCGAATTAAAATTAATGCATTTTTGACTTAGTTATGAGATTTGTATTTTTTGAGTTTTTGAACAATTGTTCAATATAATTATAGATAAATATCGACCAAGAATGATTTTGTAATTTAACCCAAAAGCTTGTAACGTTCTGAAGGAGTTATTTCCGACCCTATATTTCGAATATTATCTTAATCAGAATTAACAGCCGAATTGATCTAGCTATGTTTGAAAGAAAAATACATTTTAAAAATGTTTTTCAATTTTTTTAAGGGATTTCATTGTTAAAATATTAAAAAAAAAATTTATAAAAATATTATTATTAACCTAACGAAAACTAACATAGAAAAGCTTTCCGAATTAAAATTAATGCACTTTTGACTTAGTCATGGGATTTTTATTTATTTTATTTTTTATTTATTTGAACAATTATTAACCTAAGAAAAACTAACATAAAAAAGCTTTCCGAATTAAATTTAATGCACTTTTGACTTAGTTATGAGATTTATATTTTTAATTTTTTTTAACAATTGTTCAATATAATTATACATATATATCGACCAAGAATGATTTTGTAATTTAACCCAAGAGCTTGTAACGGTGTGAAGGAGTTATTTCCGACGCTATAATCCGTATATTATCTTAATCAGAATTAACAGGCGAGTCGATCCAGCTCTGTTTGAAAGAAAAATACATTTTCAAAATGTTTTCCAATTTTTTAAGGGCTTTCATTGTTAAAATATTTAAAAAAAAAATTTATTAAAATTAAAATTTTTAAAAATTTAAATTGAGTATTCAGAATTACTAACCTAATAAAAACTAACATATAAAAGATTTCCGAATTAAAATTAATGCTTTTTTGACTTAGTTATGGGATTTTTATTTTTTTTTTTAATTTTTTGAACAATTATTAACCTAAGAAAAACTAACATAGAAAAGTTTTCCGGATTAAAATTAATGCACTTTTGACTTAGTTATGCGATTTTATTTTTTTTTAAATTGTTTTAACAATTATTAACCTAAGAAAAACTAACATAGAAAAGCTTTCCAAATTAAATTTAATGCACTTTTGACTTAATTATGAGATTTGTATTTTTTGATTTTTTTGAACAATTGTTCAATATAATTATAGATAAATATCGACCAAGAATGATTTTGTAATTTAACCCAAAAGCTTGAAGCGTTGTGAAGGAGTTATTTCAGACCCTATAATCCGTATATTATCTTAATCAGAATTAACAGGCGAATTGATCTAGCTATGTTTGAAAGAAAAATACATTTTAAAAATGTTTTTCAATTTTTTTAAGGGCTTTCATTGTTAAAATTTCCAAAAAAAACAATGATTAAAATTAAAATTTTTTAAAATTTTGACTTAGTTATGGGATTTTTATGCTTTGATTTTTTGAACAAATATTAAAATAAGAAAAACTTACATATAAAAGCTTTCCGAATTAAAATTAATGTGCTTTTGACTTAGTTATGCGACTTTTATTTTTTGATTTTTTGAATAATTATTAACTCAAGAAAAACTAACATATAAAAGTTTTCCGAATTAAAATTAATGCATTTTTGACTTAGTTATGAGATTTTTATGCTCTGATTTTTTGAACAATTGTTCAATAAAATTATAGATAAATTATTAACCTTAGAAAAACTAACATAGAAAAGCTGTCCGAATTAAAAATAATGCACCTTTGACTTAGTTATGGGATTTTTATTTTTTTTTTTGTTAATTTTTTTGAACAATTATTAACCTAAGAAAAATTTACATAGAAAAGCTTTCCGAATTAAAATTAGTGCACTTTTGACTTAGTTATGGAATTCTTATTATTTTTTAGTTTTTTTTAATAATTATTAACCTAAGAAAAACTAACATAGAAAAGCTTTCCGAATTAAAATTAATGTACTTTTGACTTAGTTATGAGATTTGTATTTTTTGAACAATTGTTCAATATAATTATAGATAAATATCGACCAAGAATGAATTTGTAATTTAACCCAAGAGCTTGTAACGGTGTGAAGGAGTTATTTCCGACGCTATAATCCGTATATTATCTTAATCAGAATTAACAGGCGAGTCGATCCAGCTCTGTTTGAAAGAAAAATACATTTTCAAAATGTTTTTCAATTTTTTAAGGGCTTTCATTGTTAAAATATTTAAAAAAAAAATTTATTAAAATTAAAATTTTTAAAAATTTAAATTGAGTATTCAGAATTACTAACCTAATAAAAACTAACATATAAAAGATTTCCGAATTAAAATTAATGCTTTTTTGACTTAGTTATGGGATTTTTATTTTTTTTTTTAATTTTTTGAACAATTATTAACCTAAGAAAAACTAACATAGAAAAGTTTTCCGGATTAAAATTAATGCACTTTTGACTTAGTTATGCGATTTTATTTTTTTTTTAATTTTTTGAACAATTATTAACCTAAGAAAAACTAAAATAGAAAAGCTTTCCGAATTAAAATTAATGCACTTTTGACTAAGTTATGAGATTTGTATTTTTTGAGTTTTTGAGCAATTGTTCAATATAATTATAGATAAATATCGACCAAGAATGATTTTGTAATTTAACCCAAAAGCTTGAAGCGTTGTGAAGGAGTTATTTCCGACCCTATAATCCGTATATTATCTTAATCAGAATTAACAGCCAAATTGATCTAGCTATGTTTGAAAGAAAAATACATTTTTAAAATGTTTTTCAATTTTTTTAAGGGCTTTCATTGTTAAAATATCAAAAAAAAAAAATTGATTAAAATTAAAATTTAAATTGAGTTTTAAGGATTATTAACTTAACAAAAAACTAACATAGAAAAGCTTTCCGAATTAAAATTAATGCATTTTTGACTAAGTTATGGGATTTTTATGGTTTAATTTTTTGAACAATTCTTCAATAAAATTATAGATAAATTATTAACCTTAGAAAAACTAACATAGATAAATTTTCCGAATTAAAATTAATGCACTTTTGACTTAGTTATGGAATTTTTATTTTTAAATTGTTTTAACAATTATTAACCTAAGAAAAACTAACATAGAAAAGCTTTCCAAATTAAATTTAATGCACTTTTGACTTAGTTATGAGATTTGTATTTTTTGATTTTTTTAACAATTGTTCAATATAATTATAGATAAATATCGACCAAGAATGATTTTGTAATTTAACCCAAAAGCTTGAAGCGTTGTGAAGGAGTTATTTCAGACCCTATAATCCGTATATTATCTTAATCAGAATTAACAGGCGAATTGATCTAGCTATGTTTGAAAGAAAAATACATTTTAAAAATGTTTTTCAATTTTTTTAAGGGCTTTCATTGTTAAAATTTCCAAAAAAAAACAATGATTAAAATTAAAATTTTTTAAAATTTTGACTTAGTTATGGGATTTTTATGCTTTGATTTTTTGAACAAATATTAAAATAAGAAAAACTTACATATAAAAGCTTTCCGAATTAAAATTAATGTGCTTTTGACTTAGTTATGCGACTTTTATTTTTTGATTTTTTGAATAATTATTAACTCAAGAAAAACTAACATATAAAAGTTTTCCGAATTAAAATTAATGCATTTTTGACTTAGTTATGAGATTTTTATGCTCTGATTTTTTGAACAATTGTTCAATAAAATTATAGATAAATTATTAACCCTAGAAAAACTAACATAGAAAAGCTGTCCGAATTAAAATTAATGCACCTTTGACTTAGTTATGGGATTTTTATTTTTTTTTTTGTTAATTTTTTTGAACAATTATTAACCTAAGAAAAATTTACATAGAAAAGCTTTCCGAATTAAAATTAGTGCACTTTTGACTTAGTTATGGAATTCTTATTATTTTTTAGTTTTTTTTAATAATTATTAACCTAAGAAAAACTAACATAGAAAAGCTTTCCGAATTAAAATTAATGTACTTTTGACTTAGTTATGAGATTTGTATTTTTTGAACAATTGTTCAATATAATTATAGATAAATATCGACCAAGAATGAATTTGTAATTTAACCCAAGAGCTTGTAACGGTGTGAAGGAGTTATTTCCGACGCTATAATCCGTATATTATCTTAATCAGAATTAACAGGCGAGTCGATCCAGCTCTGTTTGAAAGAAAAATACATTTTCAAAATGTTTTTCAATTTTTTAAGGGCTTTCATTGTTAAAATATTTAAAAAAAAAATTTATTAAAATTAAAATTTTTAAAAATTTAAATTGAGTATTCAGAATTACTAACCTAATAAAAACTAACATATAAAAGATTTCCGAATTAAAATTAATGCTTTTTTGACTTAGTTATGGGATTTTTATTTTTTTTTTTAATTTTTTGAACAATTATTAACCTAAGAAAAACTAACATAGAAAAGTTTTCCGGATTAAAATTAATGCACTTTTGACTTAGTTATGCGATTTTATTTTTTTTTTAATTTTTTGAACAATTATTAACCTAAGAAAAACTAACATAGAAAAGCTTTCCGAATTAAAATTAATGCACTTTTGACTAAGTTATGAGATTTGTATTTTTTGAGTTTTTGAACAATTGTTCAATATAATTATAGATAAATATCGACCAAGAATGATTTTGTAATTTAACCCAAAAGCTTGAAGCGTTGTGAAGGAGTTATTTCCGACCCTATAATCCGTATATTATCTTAATCAGAATTAACAGCCAAATTGATCTAGCTATGTTTGAAAGAAAAATAAATTTTTAAAATGTTTTTCAATTTTTTTAAGGGCTTTCATTGTTAAAATATCAAAAAAAAAAAATTGATTAAAATTAAAATTTAAATTGAGTTTTAAGGATTATTAACTTAACAAAAAACTAACATAGAAAAGCTTTCCGAATTAAAATTAATGCATTTTTGACTAAGTTATGGGATTTTTATGGTTTAATTTTTTGAACAATTCTTCAATAAAATTATAGATAAATTATTAACCTTAGAAAAACTAACATAGATAAATTTTCCGAATTAAAATTAATGCACTTTTGACTTAGTTATGGAATTTTTATTTTTAAATTGTTTTAACAATTATTAACCTAAGAAAAACTAACATAGAAAAGCTTTCCAAATTAAATTTAATGCACTTTTGACTTAGTTATGAGATTTGTATTTTTTGATTTTTTTGAACAATTGTTCAATATAATTATAGATAAATATCGACCAAGAATGATTTTGTAATTTAACCCAAAAGCTTGAAGCGTTGTGAAGGAGTTATTTCAGACCCTATAATCCGTTTATTATCTTAATCAGAATTAACAGGCGAATTGATCTAGCTATGTTTGAAAGAAAAATACATTTTAAAAATGTTTTTCAATTTTTTTAAGGGCTTTCATTGTTAAAATTTCCAAAAAAAAACAATGATTAAAATTAAAATTTTTTAAAATTTTGACTTAGTTATGGGATTTTTATGCTTTGATTTTTTGAACAAATATTAAAATAAGAAAAACTTACATATAAAAGCTTTCCGAATTAAAATTAATGTGCTTTTGACTTAGTTATGCGACTTTTATTTTTTGATTTTTTGAATAATTATTAACTCAAGAAAAACTAACATATAAAAGTTTTCCGAATTAAAATTAATGCATTTTTGACTTAGTTATGAGATTTTTATGCTCTGATTTTTTGAACAATTGTTCAATAAAATTATAGATAAATTATTAACCCTAGAAAAACTAACATAGAAAAGCTGTCCGAATTAAAATTAATGCACCTTTGACTTAGTTATGGGATTTTTATTTTTTTTTTTTGTTAATTTTTTTGAACAATTATTAACCTAAGAAAAATTTACATAGAAAAGCTTTCCGAATTAAAATTAGTGCACTTTTGACTTAGTTATGGAATTCTTATTATTTTTTAGTTTTTTTTAATAATTATTAACCTAAGAAAAACTAACATAGAAAAGCTTTCCGAATTAAAATTAATGTACTTTTGACTTAGTTATGAGATTTGTATTTTTTGAACAATTGTTCAATATAATTATAGATAAATATCGACCAAGAATGAATTTGTAATTTAACCCAAAAGCTTGTAACGTTCTGAATGAGTTATTTCAGACCCTATAATCCGTATATTATCTTAATCAAAATTAACAGGCGAATTGATCTAGCTATGTTTGAAAGAAAAATACATTTTTAAAATGTTTTTCAATTTTTTAAGGGATTTCATTGTTAAAAAATAAAAAACAAAAAATTGATAAAAATTAAAATTTTTTTAAATTTAAATTGAGTATTCAGAATTATTAACCTAACGAAAACTAACATAGAAAAGCTTTCCGAATTAAAATTAATGCACTTTTGACTTAGTTATGGAATTTTTATTATTTTTTAATTTTTTTAATAATTATTCACCTAAGAAAAACTAACATAGAAAAGCTTTCCGAATTAACATTAATGCACTTTTGACTTAGTTATATGATTTTTATGCTTTGATTTTTTGAACAAATATTAAAAAAAAAAAGTACATAGAAAAGCTTTCCGAATTAAAATTAATGTACTTTTGACTTAGTTATGCGACTTTTATTTTTTGATTTTTTGAATAAATATTAACCTAAGAAAAACTAGCATAGAAAAGCTTTCCGAATTAAAATTAATGCATTTTTGACTTAGTTATGAGGTTTTTTTGCTTTGATTTTTTGAACAATTGTTCATTAAAATTATAGATAAATTATTAGCCTTAGAAAAACTAACATAGAAAAGCTTTCCGAATTAAAATTAATGCACCTTTGACTTAGTTATGGCATTTTTATTTTTTTTTGTTAATTTTTTTGAACAATTATTAACCTAAGAAAAACTAACATAGAAAAGCTTTCCAAATTAAAAAGAATGCACTTTTGACTAAGTTATGAGATTTGTATTTTTTAGTTTTTGAACAATTGTTCAATATAATTATAGATAAATATCGACCAAGAATGATTTTGTAATTTAACCCAAAAGCTTGTAACGTTCTGAAGGAGTTATTTCAGACTCTATAATCCGTATATTATCTTAATCAGAATTAACAGGCGCATTGATCTAGCTATGTTTGAAAGAAAAGTACATTTTCAAAATGTTTTTCAATTTTTTTAAGGGCTTTCATTGTTAAAATATCAAAAAATAAAATTGATTAAAATTAAAATTTTTTAAAATTTAAATTGAGTATTAAGAATTATTAACTTAACAAAAAACTAACATAGAAAAGCTTTCCGAATTAAAATTAGTGCACTTTTGACTTAGATATGGGATTAATTATTAAAATAAGAAAAAATAATATAGAAAAGCTTTCCGAATTAAAATTAATGTACTTTTGACTTAGTTATGCGACTTTTATTTTTTGATTTTTTGAATAAATATTAACCTAAGAAAAACTAGCATAGAAAAGCTTTCCGAATTAAAATTAATGCATTTTTGACTTAGTTATGAGATTTTTTTGCTTTGATTTTTTGAACAATTGTTCATTTAAATTATAGATAAATTATTAGCCTTAGAAAAACTAACATAGAAAAGCTTTCCGAATTAAAATTAGTGCACTTTTGACTTAATTATGGGATTAATTATTAAAATAAGAAAAAATAATATAGAAAAGCTTTCCGAATTAAAATTAATGTACTTTTGACTTAGTTATGCGATTTTTATTTTTTGATTTTTTGAATAATTATTAACCTAAGAAACACTAGCATAGAAAAGCTTTCCGAATTAAAATCAATGCATTTTTGACTTAGTTATGAGATTTTTTTGCTTTGATTTTTTGAACAATTGTTCATTAAAATTATAGATAAATTATTAGCCTTAGAAAAACTAACATAGAAAAGCTTTCCGAATTAAAATTAGTGCACTTTTGACTTAGTTATGGGATTAATTATTAAAATAAGAAAAAATAATATAGAAGAGCTTTCCGAATTAAAATTAATGTACTTTTGACTTAGTTATGCGATTTTTAATTTTTTGATTTTTTGAATAATTATTAACCCAAGAAAAACTAACATAGAAAAGTTTTCCGAATTAAAATTAATGCATTTTTGACTTAGTTACGAGATTTTTATGGTTTGATTTTTTGAACAATTGTTCAATAAAATTATAGATAAATATCGACCAAGAATGATTTTGTAATTTAACCCAAAAGCTTGAAGCGTTGTGAAGGAGTTATTTCAGACCCTATAATCCGAATATTATCTTAATCAGAATTAACAGGCGAATTGATCTAGCTATGTTTGAAAGAAAAATACATTTTTAAAATGTTTTTCAATTTTTTTAAGGGCTTTCATTGTTAAAATATCAAAAAAAAAAATTTATTAAAATTAAAATTTTTTAAAATTTAAATTGAGTATTAAGAATTATTAACTTAACAAAAAACTAACATAGAAAAGCTTTCCGAATTAAATTTAATGCACTTTTGACTTAGTTATGGAATTTTTATTATTTTTTAATTTTTTTAATAATTATTATCCTAAGAAAAACTAACATAGAAAATCTTTCCGAATTAACATTAATGCACTTTTGACTTAGTTATGGGATTTTTATGCTTTGATTTTTTGAACAAATATTAAAATAAGAAAAACTTACATAGAAAAGCGTTCCGAATTAAAATTAATGTACTTTTGACTTAGTTTTGCGATTTTTATTTTTGGATTTTTTGAATAATTATTAACCCAAGAAAAACTAACATAGAAAAGTTTTCCGAATTAAAATTAATGCATTTTTGACTTAGTTATGAGCATTTTATGCTCTGATTTTTTGAACAATTGTTCAATAAAATTATAGATAAATTATTAACCTTAGAAAAACTAACATAGAAGAGCTTTCCGAATTAAAATTAATGCACCTTTGACTTAGTTATGGGATTTTTATTTTTTTTTGTTAATTTTTTTGAAAAATTATTAACCTAAGAAAAATTTATATAGAAAAGCTTTCCAAATTAAAATTAATGCACTTTTTACTTAGTCATGAGATTTTTCCGAATTAAAATTAATGCACTTTTGACTTAGTTATGAGATTTGTATTTTTTGATTTTTTCAACAATTGTTCAATATAATTATAGATAAATATCGACCAAGAATGATTTTGTAATGTAACCCAAAAGCTTGAAGCGTTGTGAAGGAGTTATTTCAGACTCTATAATCCGTATATTATCTTAATCAGAATTAACAGGCGCATTGATCTAGCTATGTTTGAAAGAAAAATACATTTTTAAAATGTTTTTCAATTTTTTTAAGGGCTTTCATTGTTAAAATATCAAAAAAAAATTGATAAAAATTAAAATTTTTAAAAATTTAAATTGAGTATAAAGAATTATTAACTTAACAAAAAACTAACATAGAAAAGCTTTCCGAATTAAAATGAGTGCACTTTTGACTTAGTTATGGAATTTGTATTATTTTTTAATTTTTTTAATAATTATTAACCTAAGAAAAACTAACATAGAAAAGCTTTCCGAATTAACATTAATGCACTTTTGACTTAGTTATGGGATTTTTATGATTTGATTTTTTGAACAAATATTAAAAAAAGAAAAAAATTACATAGAAAAGCTTTTCGAATTAAAATTAATGTACTTTTGACTTAGTTATGCGACTTTTATTTTTTGATTTTTTGATTTTTAAAATAATTATTAACTCAAGAAAAACTAACATAGAAAACTTTTCCGAATTAAAATTAATGCATTTTAGACTTAGCTATGAGATTTTTATGCTCTGATTTTTTAAACAATTGTTCAATAATAGAAAAGCTTTCCGAATTAAAATGAATGCACTTTTGACTGATTTATGGGATTTTTATTATTTTTTAATTTTTTTAATAATTATTAACCTAAGAAAAACTAACATAGAAAATCTTTCCGAATTAACATTTATGCGTTTTTGACTTAGTTATGGGATTTTTATGCTATGATTTTTTGAACAAATATTAAAATAAGAAAATTTTACATAGAAAAGCTTTCCGAATTAAAATGAATGCACTTTTGACTAATTTATGGGATTTTTATTATTTTTTAATTTTTTTAATAATTATTAACCTAAGAAAAACTAACATAGAAAAGCTTTCCGAATTAACATTAATGCACTTTTGACTTAGTTATGGGATTTTTATGATTTGATTTTTTGAACAAATATTAAAAAAAGAAAAAAATTATATAGAAAACCTTTCCGAATTAAAATTAATGTACTTTTGACTTAGTTATGCGATTTTTATTTTTTGATTTTTTGAATAATTATTAACCCAAGAAAAACTAACATAGAAAAGTTTTCCGAATTAAAATTAATGGATTTTTGACTTAGTTATGAGATTTTTATGCTTTGATTTTTTGAACAATATTTCAATAAAATTACAGATGAATTATTAACCTTAGAAAAACTAACATAGAAAAGCTTTCCGAATTAAAATTAATGCACCTTTGACTTAGTTATGGGATTTTTATTTTTTTTTGTTAATTTTTTTGAAAAATTATTAACCTAAGAAAAATTTATATAGAAAAGCTTTCCAAATTAAAATTAATGCACTTTTTACTTAGTCATGAGATTTTTCCGAATTAAAATTAATGCACTTTTGACTTAGTTATGAGATTTGTATTTTTTGATTTTTTCAACAATTGTTCAATATAATTATAGATAAATATCGACCAAGAATGATTTTGTAATGTAACCCAAAAGCTTGAAGCGTTGTGAAGGAGTTATTTCAGACTCTATAATCCGTATATTATCTTAATCAGAATTAACAGGCGCATTGATCTAGCTATGTTTGAAAGAAAAATACATTTTTAAAATGTTTTTCAATTTTTTTAAGGGCTTTCATTGTTAAAATATCAAAAAAAAATTGATAAAAATTAAAATTTTTAAAAATTTAAATTGAGTATTAAGAATTATTAACTTAACAAAAAACTGACATAGAAAAGCTTTCCGAATTAAAATTAATGCATTTTTCACTTAGTTATGAGATTTTTATGGTTTGATTTTTTGAACAATTGTTCAATAAAATTATAGATAAATTATTAACCTTAGAAAAACTAACATAGAAAAGCTTTCCAAATTCAAATTAATGCACTTTTGACTTAGTTATGGGATTTTTATGATTTGATTTTTTGAACAAATATTAAAAAAAGAAAAAAATTACATAAAAAAGCTTTTCGAATTAATATTAATGTACTTTTGACTTAGTTATGCGACTTTTATTTTTTGATTTTTTGAATAATTATTAACTCAAGAAAAACTAACATATAAAAGTTTTCCGAATTAAAATTAATGCATTTTAGACTTAGCTATGAGATTTTTATGCTCTGATTTTTTAAACAATTGTTCAATAATAGAAAAGCTTTCCGAATTAAAATGAATGCACTTTTGACTGATTTATGGGATTTGTATTATTTTTTAATTTTTTTAATAATTATTAACCTAAGAAAAACTAACATAGAAAATCTTTCCGAATTAACATTTATGCGTTTTTGACTTAGTTATGGGATTTTTATGCTTTGATTTTTTGAACAAATATTAAAAAAAGAAAAAAATTACATAAAAAAGCTTTTCGAATTAATATTAATGTACTTTTGACTTAGTTATGCGACTTTTATTTTTTGATTTTTTGAATAATTATTAACTCAAGAAAAACTAACATAGAAAAGTTTTCCGAATTAAAATTAATGTACTTTTGACATAGTTATGCGACTTTTATTTTTTGATTTTTTGAATAATTATTAACCCAAGAAAAACTAACATAGAAAAGTTTTCCGAATTAAAATTATGGCATTTTTGACTTAGTTCTGAGATTTTTATGCTCTGATTTTTTGAACAATTGTTCAATAAAATTATAGATAAATTATTAACCTTAGAAAAACTAACATAGAAGAGCTTTCCGAATTAAAATTAATGCACCTTTGACGTAGTTATGGGATTTTTTTTTTTTTTTGTTAATTTTTTTGAACAATTATTAACCTAAGAAAAATTTACATAGAAAAGCTTTCCAAATTAAAATTAATGCACTTTTGACTTAGTCATGAGATTTTTCCGAATTAAAATTAATGCACTTTTGACTTAGTTATGAGATTTGTATTTTTTGAGTTTTTGAACAATTGTTCAATATAATTATAGATAAATATCGACCAAGAATGATTTTGTAATTTAACCCAAAAGCTTGAAGCGTTGTGAAGGAGTTATTTCAGACCCTATAATCCGTATATTATCTTAATCAGAATTAACAGGCGAATTGATCTAGCTATGTTTGAAAGAAATATACATTTTTAAAATGTTTTTCAATTTTTTTAAGGGCTTTCATTGTTAAAATATCAAAAAAAAAAAATTTGATTAAAATTAAAATTTTTTAAAATTTAAATTGAGTATTAAGAATTATTAACTTAACAAAAAACTGACATAGAAAAGCTTTCCGAATTAAAATTAATGCATTTTTCACTTAGTTACGAGATTTTTATGGTTTGATTTTTTGAACAATTGTTCAATAAAATTATAGATAAATTATTAACCTAAGAAAAACTAACATACAAAAGCTTTTCGAATTAACATTAATGCACTTTTGACTTTGTTATGAGATTGTTAAAACAAAAACAAAAAATTGATAAAAATTTACTTTTTTAAAATTTGATTGAGTATTAATTGAGTATGCAGAATTATTAACCTAATTAATTAAAAATTAATGCACTTTTGACTTAGTTATGAAATTTTTATTTTTTATATTTTTAGAACAATTGTTCAATATTATATAACCTAAGAAAAACTAACATAGAAAAGCTGTCCGAATTAACATTAATGTACTTTTGAAATAGTTATGCGACTTTTATTTTTTGATGTTTTGTATAATTATTAGCCCAAGAAAAACTAACATAGAAAAGTTTTCCGAATTAAAATTAATGCGTTTTTGATTTAGTTACGGTATTTTTATGGTTTGATTTTTTGATCAATTGTTCAATAAAATTATAGATAAATTATTAACCTTAGAAAAACTAACATAGAAGAGCTTTCTGAATTAAAATTAATGCACCTTTGACTTAGTTATGGGATTTTTATTTTTTATTTGTTAATTTTTTTGAACAATTATTAACCTAAGAAAAACTAACATAGAAAAGCTTTCCAAATTAAAATTAATGCACTTTTGACTTAGTTATGAGATTTGTATTTTTTGAGTTTTTGAACAATTGTTCAATATAATTATAGATAAATATCGACCAAGACTGATTTTGTAATGTAACCCAAAAGCTTGAAGCGTTGTGAAGGAGTTATTTCAGACCCTATAATCCGTATATTATCTTAATCAGAATTATCAGGCGAATTGATCTAGCTATGTTTGAAAGAAAAATACATTTTTAAAATGTTTTTCAATTTTTTTAAGGGCTTTCATTGTTAAAATATCAAAAATTAAAAATAAATTGATAAAAATTACAATTTTTTTAAATTTAAATTGAGTATTAAGAATTATTAACTTAACAAAAAACTGACATAGAAAAGCTTTCCGAATTAAAATTAATGCATTTTTCACTTAGTTATGAGATTTTTATGGTTTGATTTTTTGAACAATTGTTCAATAAAATTATAGATAAATTATTAACCTTAGAAAAACTAACATAGAAAAGCTTTCCAAATTAAAATTAATGCACTTTTGACTTAGTTATGGGATTTTTATGATTTGATTTTTTGAACAAATATTAAAAAAAGAAAAAAATTACATAAAAAAGCTTTTCGAATTAATATTAATGTACTTTTGACTTAGTTATGCGACTTTTATTTTTTGATTTTTTGAATAATTATTAACTCAAGAAAAACTAACATATAAAAGTTTTCCGAATTAAAATTAATGCATTTTAGACTTAGCTATGAGATTTTTATGCTCTGATTTTTTAAACAATTGTTCAATAATAGAAAAGCTTTCCGAATTAAAATGAATGCACTTTTGACTGATTTATGGGATTTGTATTATTTTTTAATTTTTTTAATAATTATTAACCTAAGAAAAACTAACATAGAAAATCTTTCCGAATTAACATTTATGCGTTTTTGACTTAGTTATGGGATTTTTATGCTTTGATTTTTTGAACAAATATTAAAATAAGAAAAACTTACATAGAAAAGTTTTCCGAATTAAAATTAATGTACTTTTGACATAGTTATGCGACTTTTATTTTTTGATTTTTTGAATAATTATTAACCCAAGAAAAACTAACATAGAAAAGTTTTCCGAATTAAAATTATGGCATTTTTGACTTAGTTCTGAGATTTTTATGCTCTGATTTTTTGAACAATTGTTCAATAAAATTATAGATAAATTATTAACCTTAGAAAAACTAACATAGAAGAGCTTTCCGAATTAAAATTAATGCACCTTTGACGTAGTTATGGGATTTTTTTTTTTTTTTGTTAATTTTTTTGAACAATTATTAACCTAAGAAAAATTTACATAGAAAAGCTTTCCAAATTAAAATTAATGCACTTTTGACTTAGTCATGAGATTTTTCCGAATTAAAATTAATGCACTTTTGACTTAGTTATGAGATTTGTATTTTTTGAGTTTTTGAACAATTGTTCAATATAATTATAGATAAATATCGACCAAGAATGATTTTGTAATTTAACCCAGAAGCTTGAAGCGTTGTGAAGGAGTTATTTCAGACCCTATAATCCGTATATTAACTTAATCAGAATTAACAGGCGAATTGATCTAGCTATGTTTGAAAGAAAAATACATTTTTAAAATGTTTTTCAATTTTTTTAAGGGCTTTCATTGTTAAAATATCAAAAATAAAAAAAAATTGATAAAAATTACAATTTTTTAAAATTTAAATTGAGTATTAAGAATTATTAACTTAACAAAAAACTAACATAGAAATGCTTTCCGAATTAAAATTAATGCATTTTTGACTTAGTTATGAGATTTTTATGGTTTGATTTTTTGAACAATTGTTCAATAAAATTATAGATAAATTATTAACCTTAGAAAAACTAACATAGAAAAGCTTTCCAAATTAAAATTAATGCACTTTTGACTTAGTTATGAGATTTGTATTTTTTGATTTTTTTGAACAATTGTTCAATATAATTATAGATAAATATCGACCAAGAATGATTTTGTAATTTAACCCAAAAGCTTGAAGCGTTGTGAAGGAGTTATTTCAGACCCTATAATCCGTATATTATCTTAATCAGAATTAACAGGCGAATTGATCTAGCTATGTTTGAAAGAAATATACATTTTTAAAATGTTTTTCAATTTTTTTAAGGGCTTTCATTGTTAAAATATCAAAAAAAAAAAATTTGATTAAAATTAAAATTTTTTAAAATTTAAATTGAGTATTAAGAATTATTAACTTAACAAAAAACTGACATAGAAAAGCTTTCCGAATTAAAATTAATGCATTTTTCACTTAGTTACGAGATTTTTATGGTTTGATTTTTTGAACAATTGTTCAATAAAATTATAGATAAATTATTAACCTAAGAAAAACTAACATACAAAAGCTTTTCGAATTAACATTAATGCACTTTTGACTTTGTTATGAGATTGTTAAAACAAAAACAAAAAATTGATAAAAATTTACTTTTTTAAAATTTGATTGAGTATTAATTGAGTATGCAGAATTATTAACCTAATTAATTAAAAATTAATGCACTTTTGACTTAGTTATGAAATTTTTATTTTTTATATTTTTAGAACAATTGTTCAATATTATATAACCTAAGAAAAACTAACATAGAAAAGCTGTCCGAATTAACATTAATGTACTTTTGAAATAGTTATGCGACTTTTATTTTTTGATGTTTTGTATAATTATTAGCCCAAGAAAAACTAACATAGAAAAGTTTTCCGAATTAAAATTAATGCGTTTTTGATTTAGTTACGGTATTTTTATGGTTTGATTTTTTGATCAATTGTTCAATAAAATTATAGATAAATTATTAACCTTAGAAAAACTAACATAGAAGAGCTTTCTGAATTAAAATTAATGCACCTTTGACTTAGTTATGGGATTTTTATTTTTTATTTGTTAATTTTTTTGAACAATTATTAACCTAAGAAAAACTAACATAGAAAAGCTTTCCAAATTAAAATTAATGCACTTTTGACTTAGTTATGAGATTTGTATTTTTTGAGTTTTTGAACAATTGTTCAATATAATTATAGATAAATATCGACCAAGACTGATTTTGTAATGTAACCCAAAAGCTTGAAGCGTTGTGAAGGAGTTATTTCAGACCCTATAATCCGTATATTATCTTAATCAGAATTATCAGGCGAATTGATCTAGCTATGTTTGAAAGAAAAATACATTTTTAAAATGTTTTTCAATTTTTTTAAGGGCTTTCATTGTTAAAATATCAAAAATTAAAAATAAATTGATAAAAATTACAATTTTTTTAAATTTAAATTGAGTATTAAGAATTATTAACTTAACAAAAAACTAACATAGAAAAGCTTTCCGAATTAAAATTTGACTTAGTTATGAGATTTTTATGGTTTGATTTTTTGAACAATTGTTCAATAAAATTATAGATAAATTATTAACCTTAGAAAAACTAACATTGAAAAGCTTTTCGAATTAAAATTAGTGCACTTTTGACTTAGTTATGGAATTTTTATTTTTTTTAAATTTTTTTAATAATTATTAACCTAAGAAAAACTAACATAGAAAAGCTTTCCGAATTAACATTAATGCACTTTTGACTTAGTTATGGGATTAATTATTAAAATAAGAAAAAATTATATAGAAAAGCTTTCCGAATTAAAATTCATGTACTTTTGACTTAGTTATGCGATTTTTATTTTTTGATTTTTAGAATAATAATTAACCGAAGAAAAACTAACATAGAAAAGTTTTCCGAATTAAAATTAATGGATTTTTGACTTAGTTATGAGATTTTTATGCTTTGATTTTTTGAACATTTGTTCAATAAAATTACAGATGAATTATTAACCTTAGAAAAACTAACATAGAAGAGCTTTCTGAATTAAAATTAATGCACCTTTGACTTAGTTATGGGATTTGTATTTTTTGAGTTTTTTAACAATTGTTCAATATAATTATAGATAAATATCGACCAAGAATGATTTTGTAATTTAACCCAAAAGCTTGAAGCGTTGTGAAGGAGTTATTTCAGACCCTATAATCCGTATATTATCTTAATCAGAATTAACAGGCGAATTGATCTAGCTATGTTTGAAAGAAAAATACATTTTTAAAACGTTTTTCAATTTTTTTAAGGGCTTTCATTGTTAAAATATCAAAAATAAAAAAAAATTGATAAAAATTACAATTTTTTTAAATTTAAATTGAGTATTAAGAATTATTAACTTAACAAAAAACTAACATAGAAAAGCTTTCCGAATTAAAATTAATGCATTTTTGACTTAGTTATGAGATTTTTATGGTTTGATTTTTTGAACAATTGTTCAATAAAATTATAGATAAATTATTAACCTTAGAAAAACTAACATAGAAAAGCTTTCCGAATTAAAATTAATGTACTTTTGACATAGTTTTCCGAATTAAAATTAATGTACTTTTGACATAGTTATGCGACTTTTATTTTTTGATTTTTTGAATAATTATTAACCCAAGAAAAACTAACATAGAAAAGTTTTCCGAATTAAAATTATGGCATTTTTGACTTAGTTCTGAGATTTTTATGCTCTGATTTTTTGAACAATTGTTCAATAAAATTATAGATAAATTATTAACCTTAGAAAAACTAACATAGAAGAGCTTTCCGAATTAAAATTAATGCACCTTTGACGTAGTTATGGGATTTTTTTTTGTTAATTTTTTTGAACAATTATTAACCTAAGAAAAATTTACATAGAAAAGCTTTCCAAATTAAAATTAATGCACTTTTGACTTAGTCATGAGATTTTTCCGAATTAAAATTAATGCACTTTTGACTTAGTTATGAGATTTGTATTTTTTGAGTTTTTGAACAATTGTTCAATATAATTATAGATAAATATCGACCAAGAATGATTTTGTAATTTAACCCAGAAGCTTGAAGCGTTGTGAAGGAGTTATTTCAGACCCTATAATCCGTATATTAACTTAATCAGAATTAACAGGCGAATTGATCTAGCTATGTTTGAAAGAAAAATACATTTTTAAAATGTTTTTCAATTTTTTTAAGGGCTTTCATTGTTAAAATATCAAAAATAAAAAAAAATTGATAAAAATTACAATTTTTTAAAATTTAAATTGAGTATTAAGAATTATTAACTTAACAAAAAACTAACATAGAAAAGCTTTCCGAATTAAAATTAATGCATTTTTGACTTAGTTATGAGATTTTTATGGTTTGATTTTTTGAACAATTGTTCAATAAAATTATAGATAAATTATTAACCTTAGAAAAACTAACATAGAAAAGCTTTCCAAATTAAAATTAATGCACTTTTGACTTAGTTATGGGATTTTTATGATTTGATTTTTTGAACAAATATTAAAAAAAGAAAAAAATTACATAAAAAAGCTTTTCGAATTAATATTAATGTACTTTTGACTTAGTTATGCGACTTTTATTTTTTGATTTTTTGAATAATTATTAACTCAAGAAAAACTAACATATAAAAGTTTTCCGAATTAAAATTAATGCATTTTAGACTTAGCTATGAGATTTTTATGCTCTGATTTTTTAAACAATTGTTCAATAATAGAAAAGCTTTCCGAATTAAAATGAATGCACTTTTGACTGATTTATGGGATTTGTATTATTTTTTAATTTTTTTAATAATTATTAACCTAAGAAAAACTAACATAGAAAATCTTTCCGAATTAACATTTATGCGTTTTTGACTTAGTTATGGGATTTTTATGCTTTGATTTTTTGAACAAATATTAAAATAAGAAAAACTTACATAGAAAAGTTTTCCGAATTAAAATTAATGTACTTTTGACATAGTTATGCGACTTTTATTTTTTGATTTTTTGAATAATTATTAACCCAAGAAAAACTAACATAGAAAAGTTTTCCGAATTAAAATTATGGCATTTTTGACTTAGTTCTGAGATTTTTATGCTCTGATTTTTTGAACAATTGTTCAATAAAATTATAGATAAATTATTAACCTTAGAAAAACTAACATAGAAGAGCTTTCCGAATTAAAATTAATGCACCTTTGACGTAGTTATGGGATTTTTTTTTTTTTTTTGTTAATTTTTTTGAACAATTATTAACCTAAGAAAAATTTACATAGAAAAGCTTTCCAAATTAAAATTAATGCACTTTTGACTTAGTCATGAGATTTTTCCGAATTAAAATTAATGCACTTTTGACTTAGTTATGAGATTTGTATTTTTTGAGTTTTTGAACAATTGTTCAATATAATTATAGATAAATATCGACCAAGAATGATTTTGTAATTTAACCCAGAAGCTTGAAGCGTTGTGAAGGAGTTATTTCAGACCCTATAATCCGTATATTAACTTAATCAGAATTAACAGGCGAATTGATCTAGCTATGTTTGAAAGAAAAATACATTTTTAAAATGTTTTTCAATTTTTTTAAGGGCTTTCATTGTTAAAATATCAAAAATAAAAAAAAATTGATAAAAATTACAATTTTTTAAAATTTAAATTGAGTATTAAGAATTATTAACTTAACAAAAAACTAACATAGAAAAGCTTTCCGAATTAAAATTAATGCATTTTTGACTTAGTTATGAGATTTTTATGGTTTGATTTTTTGAACAATTGTTCAATAAAATTATAGATAAATTATTAACCTTAGAAAAACTAACATAGAAAAGCTTTCCGAATTAACATTAATGCACTTTTGACTTAGTTATGGGATTAATTATTAAAATAAGAAAAAATTATATAGAAAAGCTTTCCGAATTAAAATTCATGTACTTTTGACTTAGTTATGCGATTTTTATTTTTTGATTTTTTGAATAATTATTAACTCAAGAAAAACTAACATAGAAAACTTTTCCGAATTAAAATTAATGCATTTTAGACTTAGCTATGAGATTTTTATGCTCTGATTTTTTAAACAATTGTTCAATAATAGAAAAGCTTTCCGAATTAAAATGAATGCACTTTTGACTGATTTATGGGATTTTTATTATTTTTTAATTTTTTTAATAATTATTAACCTAAGAAAAACTAACATAGAAAATCTTTCCGAATTAACATTTATGCGTTTTTGACTTAGTTATGGGATTTTTATGCTATGATTTTTTGAACAAATATTAAAATAAGAAAATTTTACATAGAAAAGCTTTCCGAATTAAAATGAATGCACTTTTGACTAATTTATGGGATTTTTATTATTTTTTAATTTTTTTAATAATTATTAACCTAAGAAAAACTAACATAGAAAAGCTTTCCGAATTAACATTAATGCACTTTTGACTTAGTTATGGGATTAATTATTAAAATAAGAAAAAATTATATAGAAGAGCTTTCCGAATTAAAATTAATGTACTTTTGACTTAGTTATGCGATTTTTATTTTTTGATTTTTTGAATAATTATTAACTCAAGAAAAACTAACATAGAAAACTTTTCCGAATTAAAATTAATAGATTTTTGACTTAGTTATGAGATTTTTATGCTTTGATTTTTTGAACAATTGTTCAATAATAGAAAAGCTTTCCGAATTAAAATGAATGCACTTTTGACTGATTTATGGGATTTCTATTATTTTTTAATTTTTTTAATAATTATTAACCTAAGAAAAACTAACATAGAAAATCTTTCCGAATTAACATTTATGCGTTTTTGACATAGTTATGGGATTTTTATGCTATGATTTTTTGAACAAATATTAAAATAAGAAAAACTTACATAGAAAAGCTTTCCGAATTAAAATGAATGCACTTTTGACTGATTTATGGGATTCTTATTATTTTTTAATTTTTTTAATAATTATTAACCTAAGAAAAACTAACATAGAAAAGCTTTCCGAATTAACATTAATGCACTTTTGACTTAGTTATGGGATTAATTATTAAAATAAGAAAAAATTATATAGAAAAGCTTTCCGAATTAAAATTAATGCACTTTTGACTTAGTTATGGAATTTTTCTTTTTAAATTGTTTTAACAATTATTTACCTAAGAAAAACTAACATAGAAAAGCTTTCCAAATTAAATTTAATGCACTTTTGACTTAGTTATGAGATTTGTATTTTTTGATTTTTTTGAACAATTGTTCAATATAATTATAGATAAATATCGACCAAGAATGATTTTGTAATTTAACCCAAAAGCTTGAAGCGTTGTGAAGGAGTTATTTCAGACCCTATAATCCGTATATTATCTTAATCAGAATTAACAGGCGAATTGATCTAGCTATGTTTAAAAGAAATATACATTTTTAAAATGTTTTTCAATTTTTTTAAGGGCTTTCATTGTTAAAATATCAAAAAAAAAAATTTGATTAAAATTAAAATTTTTTAAAATTTAAATTGAGTATTAAGAATTATTAACTTAACAAAAAACTGACATAGAAAAGCTTTCCGAATTAAAATTAATGCATTTTTCACTTAGTTACGAGATTTTTATGGTTTGATTTTTTGAACAATTGTTCAATAAAATTATAGATAAATTATTAACCTAAGAAAAACTAACATACAAAAGCTTTTCGAATTAACATTAATGCACTTTTGACTTTGTTATGAGATTGTTAAAACAAAAACAAAAAATTGATAAAAATTTACTTTTTTAAAATTTGATTGAGTATTAATTGAGTATGCAGAATTATTAACCTAATTAATTAAAAATTAATGCACTTTTGACTTAGTTATGAAATTTTTATTTTTTATATTTGTAGAACAATTGTTCAATATTATATAACCTAAGAAAAACTAACATAGAAAAGCTGTCCGAATTAACATTAATGTACTTTTGAAATAGTTATGCGACTTTTATTTTTTGATGTTTTGTATAATTATTAGCCCAAGAAAAACTAACATAGAAAAGTTTTCCGAATTAAAATTAATGCGTTTTTGATTTAGTTACGGTATTTTTATGGTTTGATTTTTTGATCAATTGTTCAATAAAATTATAGATAAATTATTAACCTTAGAAAAACTAACATAGAAGAGCTTTCTGAATTAAAATTAATGCACCTTTGACTTAGTTATGGGATTTTTATTTTTTATTTGTTAATTTTTTTGAACAATTATTAACCTAAGAAAAACTAACATAGAAAAGCTTTCCAAATTAAAATTAATGCACTTTTGACTTAGTTATGAGATTTGTATTTTTTGAGTTTTTGAACAATTGTTCAATATAATTATAGATAAATATCGACCAAGACTGATTTTGTAATGTAACCCAAAAGCTTGAAGCGTTGTGAAGGAGTTATTTCAGACCCTATAATCCGTATATTATCTTAATCAGAATTATCAGGCGAATTGATCTAGCTATGTTTGAAAGAAAAATACATTTTTAAAATGTTTTTCAATTTTTTTAAGGGCTTTCATTGTTAAAATATCAAAAATAAAAAATAAATTGATAAAAATTACAATTTTTTTAAATTTAAATTGAGTATTAAGAATTATTAACTTAACAAAAAACTAACATAGAAAAGCTTTCCGAATTAAAATTAATGCATTTGACTTAGTTATGAGATTTTTATGGTTTGATTTTTTGAACAATTGTTCAATAAAATTATAGATAAATTATTAACCTTAGAAAAACTAACATTGAAAAGCTTTTCGAATTAAAATTAGTGCACTTTTGACTTAGTTATGGAATTTTTATTTTTTTTAAATTTTTTTAATAATTATTAACCTAAGAAAAACTAACATAGAAAAGCTTTCCGAATTAACATTAATGCACTTTTGACTTAGTTATGGGATTAATTATTAAAATAAGAAAAAATTATATAGAAAAGCTTTCCGAATTAAAATTCATGTACTTTTGACTTAGTTATGCGATTTTTATTTTTTGATTTTTAGAATAATAATTAACCCAAGAAAAACTAACATAGAAAAGTTTTCCGAATTAAAATTAATGGATTTTTGACTTAGTTATGAGATTTTTATGCTTTGATTTTTTGAACATTTGTTCAATAAAATTACAGATGAATTATTAACCTTAGAAAAACTAACATAGAAGAGCTTTCTGAATTAAAATTAATGCACCTTTGACTTAGTTATGGGATTTGTATTTTTTGAGTTTTTTAACAATTGTTCAATATAATTATAGATAAATATCGACCAAGAATGATTTTGTAATTTAACCCAAAAGCTTGAAGCGTTGTGAAGGAGTTATTTCAGACCCTATAATCCGTATATTATCTTAATCAGAATTAACAGGCGAATTGATCTAGCTATGTTTGAAAGAAAAATACATTTTTAAAACGTTTTTCAATTTTTTTAAGGGCTTTCATTTTTAAAATATCAAAAATAAAAAAAAATTGATAAAAATTACAATTTTTTTAAATTTAAATTGAGTATTAAGAATTATTAACTTAACAAAAAACTAACATAGAAAAGCTTTCCGAATTAAAATTAATGCATTTTTGACTTAGTTATGAGATTTTTATGGTTTGATTTTTTGAACAATTGTTCAATAAAATTATAGATAAATTATTAACCTTAGAAAAACTAACATAGAAAAGCTTTCCGAATTAAAATTAATGTACTTTTGACATAGTTATGCGACTTTTATTTTTTTATTTTTTGTATAATTATTAACCCAAGAAAAACTAACATAGAAAAGTTTTCCGAATTAAAATTAATGCATTTTTGACTTAGTTATGAGATTTTTATGGTTTGATTTTTTGAACAATTGTTCAATAAAATTATAGATAAATTATTAACCATAGAAAACCTAACATAGAAGAGCTTTCTGAATTAAAATTAATGCACCTTTGACTTAGTTATGGGATTTTTATTTTTTATTTGTTAATTTTTTTGAACAATTATTAGCCTAAGAAAAATTTACATAGAAAAGCTTTCCAAATTAAAATTAATGCACTTTTGACTTAGTCATGAGATTTTTCCGAATTAAAATTAATGCACTTTTGACTTAGTTATGAGATTTGTATTTTTTGATTTTTTTAACAATTGTTCAATATAATTATAGATAAATATCGACCAAGAATGATTTTGTTATTTAACCCAGAAGCTTGAAACTTTGTGAAGGAGTTATTTCAGACCCTATAATCCGTATATTTTCTTAATCAGAATTAACAGGCGAATTGATCTAGCTATGTTTAAAAGAAAAATACATTTTTTAAATGTTTTTCAATTTTTTTAAGGGATTTCATTGTTAAAATATAAAAAAAAAAAAAATTGATAAAAATTAAAATTTTTTAAAATTTACATTGAGCATTCAGAATTATTAACCTTACAAAAACTTACATAGAAAAGCTTTCCGAATTAAAATGAATGCAGTTTTGACTTAGTTATGGGATTTTTATTTTTTGATTTTTTTGAACAATTGTTCAATATAATTATAGATAAATATCGACCAAGAATGATTTTGTAATTTAACCCAAAAGCTTGAAACGTTGTGAAGGAGTTATTTCAGACCCTATAATCCGTATATTATCTTAATCAGAATTAACAGGCGAATTGATCTAGCTATGTTTGAAAGAAAAATACATTTTTAAAATGTTTTTCAATTTTTTTAAGGGCTTTCATTGTTAAAATATCAAAAAAAAAAAAAAAATTGATTTAAATTAAAATTTTTTTAAATTTAAATTGAGTATTTAGAATTATTAACTTAACAAAAAACTAACATAGAAAAGCTTTCCGAATTAAAATTAGTGCACTTTTGACTTAGTTATGGAATTTTTATTATTTTTTATTTTTTTAATAATTATTAACCTAAGAAAAACTAACATAGAAAAGCTGTCCGCATTAACATTAATGCACTTTTGACTTAGTTATGGGATTTTTATGCTTTCATTTTTTGAACAAATATTAAAATAAGAAAAACTTACATAGAAAAGCTTTCCGAATTAAAATTAATGTACTTTAGACATAGTTATGCGACTTTTATTTTTTGATTTTTTGTATAATTATTAACCCAAGAAAAACTAACATAGAAAAGTTTTCCGAATTAAAAGTAATGGATTTTTGAGTTAGTTATGAGATTTTTATTCTCTGATTTTTTGAACAATTGTTCAATAAAATTATAGATAAATTATTAACCTTAGAAAAACTAACATAGAAGAGCTTTCTGAATTAAAATTAATGCACATTTGACTTAGTTATGGGATTTTTATTTTTTATTTGTTAATTTTTTTGAACAATTATTAACCTAAGAAAAATTTACATAGAAAAGCTTTCCAAATTAAAATTAATGCACTTTTGACTTAGTCATGAGATTTTTCCGAATTA
>JAWNOB010000021.1:0-19426 GCA_035046265.1 Drosophila bunnanda | reverse complement strand
AGAAAGTTTGCAGTTAGTCTTTTGTATACTCTCATTATTATATAAGTCAAACGGGTCGGATCGAACGACTATATATAAAGCTGCAATATAAACATTAATTAAAATGTTTATCTGTCTCCGCGTTTCTCCAGAGGCCACTTCCTCTGTATAGCTCTCCACCTATCTCAAAAGAAATCTCTTTCTCTCTGGCGCTCTCGCGCTCTAACTCACTTTCTCTATTCTACTCAAAACTCGGAGACCATAAATAGGGGCGCTACCAGCGCACGGCTCCCAGTCTCTGAGCGGCCTTCGCCTTGTTTACATCTGTAGTGATCGTGGAAGTGATAGTGACATCATAATATCATCTGAACAAGGCAATGCATCTGGATAAAGCAAGAAGCTCACTTCGCCTAATTGAAGACAACAACTATATTACTTTGCACCGGAGGGAATTAAGCAATGACGAAAAAGGGTAATCATGTGTCCTCTACTAAGGTAAGTCTTAACCATTACAATTCTATCATGTATTTAAGACGCTATAGGAGGGATCAGGCCCAGGTCTAGAAGCACAAGTGCTAACTCTGGATTTATTTTCCAATTAATACCCTTAATGGCAGAGAGCTCATTAATTAGTTTTAATTGATAACTACAAACGTATAGTCAAAGTTACCAGCTATCATCTGACTATAGCGCCAACTTTTAGTACATTATTATACACTTGCATGGCATTATAACGCAGTGAAAGGGACATTACCGACTATATAAAGATATATATTCTTAATCAGGATCGACAATCTGTCAGTTATTACGCAAACAAAAGTCTCAGATTTAAATCTATTTAAATGAAAGTTTGCAGTTAGTCTCTTGTATACTCTCATTATTATATATGTCGAACGGGTCGGATCGAACGACTATATATAAAGCTGCAATATAAACATTTATTAAAATGTTTATCTGTCTCCGCGTTTCTCCAGAGGCCACTTCCTCTGTATAGCTCTCCACCTATCTCAAAAGAAATCTCTTTCTCTCTGGCGCTCTCGCGCTCTAACTCACTTTCTCTATTCTACTCAAAACTCGGAGACCAATTCTATCATGTATTTAAGATGCTATAGGAAGGATCAAGCCCAGGTCTAGAAGCACAAGTGCTAACTCTGGATTTATTTTTCAATTAATACCCTTAATGGCAGAGAGCTCAATAATTAGTTTTAATTGATAACTATAAACGTATAGTCAAAGTTACCAGCTAACATCTGACTATGGCGCCAACTTTTAGTACATTATTATACACTTGCATGGCATTATAAATTCAGTCAGGAACTTCTAACGCAGTGAAAGGGACATTACCGACCATATAAAGATATATATTCTTAATCAGGATCGACAATCTGTAAAATTGTACGAAAACAAGTCCCTCAGTTTTAGATCTATTTAAAAGGAAGTTTTCAGTTAGTCTCATGTATACTCCCATTATTATATAAGTCGAACGGGTCGGATCGAACAACTATATATATAGCTGCAATATAAACGATTTATTTAGCAGCCATGCAGCACTCATACAGCAGCTATGCAGCAGCCATGCAGCTGCTATGCAGCAGCCACCGTGCAGTCATCCAGGAGCCATCTAGAACCCATGCAGTAGTCATACAGCAGCCATGCAGGAGCTATGCTGCAGCCATGTAGCAGCCATGCCGCAGCCATGCAGCAGCCATGCAGCAGCCATGCAACAGCTGTGTAGCACTCATGCAGCTGACATCCAGCAGCCAGCCAGATATCCAAACATCCAGCAGCTATCCAGCAGCCATGCAGAAGATATATATTCTTAATCAGGATCGACAATCTGTAAAATTGTACGAAAACAAGTCCCTCAGTTTTAGATCTATTTAAAAGGAAGTTTGCAGTTAGTCTCATGTATACTCCCATTATTATATAAGTCGAACGGGTCGGATCGAACAACTATATATATAGCTGCAATATAAACGATTTATTTAGCAGCCATGCAGCAGTCATGCAGTAGCTATGCAGCAGCCATTTAGCAGCCATGCAGCAGTCACACAGTAGCTATGCAGCAGCCATGCAGGATTCATACAGCAGCTATGCAGCAGCCATGTAGCAGCTATGCAGCAGCCATGCAACAGCCATGCAACTGCCATGTAGCAGCCATGCAGCTGACATCCAGCAGCCTTGGAACAGGTAAGTAGCAGCCATGCAGAAGCCATTTAGCAGCCATTCAGCAGCCATGCAGCAGTCATGCAGCAGCCATGCAACAGAAGCCCATTAAAGGCACGATAGATGAGTTCAGCGACATGATTACATCCTTACCGAGAAAAATGTGCCCTGCTGTTAGGAAATAAAATTGCCAATCACCTCAAGCATTATTGAGTGTGCTGTGCATACAGTTTACTTTAGAACTGAAGCCATTCTATACCCTTGAAGGGTATTATAATTTCAGTCAGAAGTTTGCAACGCCGTGATGGAGACATTTCCGACCACATAAATATATATATTCTTGATCAGTATCGACAATCTGTCAGTTATTACGCAAAGAAAAGTCTCAGATTTAAATCTATTTAAAAGAAAGTTTGCAGTTTGTCTCTTGTATACTCTCATTATTATATAAGTCAAACGGGTCGGATCGAACGACTATATATAAAGCTGCACTATATACATTAATTAAAATGTTTATCTGTCTCCGCGTTTCTCCAGAGGCCACTTCCTCTGTATCTCTCTCCACCTATCTCAAAAGAAATCTCTTTCTCTCTGGCGCTCTGGCGCTCTCGCGCTCTAACTCACTTTCTCTATTCTACTCAAAACTCGGAGACCATCAAGAGGGGCCATTCAGCAGCCATGCAACAGCTGTGTAGCACCCATGCAGCTGACATCCAGCAGCCAGCCAGATATCCAACCATCCAGCAGCTATCCAGCAGCCATGCAGCAGCCATGCAGTAGATATGCAGCAGCCATGTAGCAGCTATGCAGCAGCCATGCAACAGCCATGCAGCAGCCATGTAGCAGCCATGTAGCAGCCATGCACCTGACATCCAGCAGCCATGCAGCAGCCATGCAGCAGCCATGCAGCAGCCATGCAGCAGCGATGCAGCAGTCAAGCAGCAGCCATGCAGCATCCATGCAGCAGCCATGCCGCAGCAATTTATCAGCCATGCAGCACCCATGCAGCAGCCGTGCAGCAGCCATGCAGCAGTCATGCAGCAGCCATGCAACAGAAGCCCATTAAAGGCACGATAGATGAGTTCAGCGACATGATTACATCCTTACCGAGAAAAATGTGCCCTGCTGTTAGGAAATAAAATTGCCAAGCACCTCAAGCAGTATTGAGTGTGCTTTGCATACAGTTTACTTTAGAACTGAAGCCATTCTATACCCTTGAAGGGTATTATAATTTCAGTCAGAAGTTTGCAACGCCGTGATGGAGACATTTCCGACCACATAAATATATATATTCTTGATCAGTATCGACAATCTGTCAGTTATTACGCAAAGAAAAGTCTCAGATTTAAATCTATTTAAAAGAAAGTTTGCAGTTAGTCTCTTGTATACTCTCATTATTATATTAGTCGAACGGGTCGGATCGAACGACTATATATAAAGCTGCAATATAAACATTAATTAAAATGTTTATCTGTCTCCGCGTTTCTCCAGAGGCCACTTCCTCTGTATAGCTCTCCACCTATCTCAAAAGAAATCTCTTTCTCTCTGGCGCTCTCGCGCTCTAACTCACTTTCTCTATTCTACTCAAAACTCGGAGACCATAAATAGGGGCGCTACCAGCGCACAGCTCCCAGTCTCTGAGCGGCCTTCGCCTTGTTTACATCTGTAATGATCGTGGAAGTGATAGTGACATCATAATATCAGCTGAACAAGGCAATGCATCTGGATAAAGCAAGAAGCTCACTTCGCCTAATTAAAGACTACAACAATGACGAAAAAGGGTAATCATGTGTCTTCTACTAAGGTAAGTCTTAACCATTACAATTCTATCATGTATTTAAGATGCTATAGGAGGGATCAGGCCAAGGTCTAGAAGCACAAGTGCTAACTCTGGATTTATTTTCCAATTAATACCCTTAATGGCAGAGAGCTCACTAATTAGTTTTAATTGATAACTACAAACGTATAGTCAAAGTTACCAGCTAACATCTGACTATGGCGCCAACTTTTAGTACATTATTATACACTTGCATGACATTATAAAATCAGTCAGGAACTTCTAACGCAGTGAAAGGGACATTACCGACCATATAAAGATGTATATTCTTAATCAGGATCGACAATCTGTAAAATTGTACGAAAACAAGTCCCTCAGTTTTAGATCTATTTAAAAGGAAGTTTGCAGTTAGTCTCATGTATACTTCTGTCTCCGCGTTTCTCCAGAGGCCACTTCCTCCGTATAGCTCTCCACCTATCTCAAAAGAAATCTCTTTCTCTCTGGCGCTCTCGCGCTCCAACTAACTTTCTCTATTCTACTCAAAACTCGGAGACCATAAATAAGGGCGCTACCAGCGCACAGCTTCCAGTCTCTGAGCGGCCTTCGCCTTGTTTACATCTGTAGTGATCGTGGAAGTGATAGTGACATCTTAATATCATCTGAACAAGGCCATGCATCTGGATAAAGCAAGAAGCCACTTCGCCTAATTGAAGACAACAACTATATTACTTTGCACCGGAGGGAATTAAGCAATGACGAAAAAGGACAATCATGTGTCCTCTACTAAGGTAAGTCTTAACCATTACAATTCTATCATGTATTTAAGATGCTATAGGAGGGATCAGGCCCAGGTCTAGAAGCACAAGTGCTAACTCTGGATTTATTTTCCAAATAATACCCTTAATGGCAGAGAGCTCATTAATTAGTTTAATTGATAACTACAAACGTATAGTCAAAGTTACCAGCTAACATCTGACTATGGCGCCAACTATTAGTACATTATTATACACTTGCTTGGCATTATAAATTCAGTCAGGAACTTCTAACGCAGTAAAAGGGACATTACCGACCATATAAAGATGTATATTCTTAATCAGGATCGACAATCTGTAAAATTGTACTAAAACAAGTCCCTCAGTTCTAGATCTATTTAAAAGGAAGTTTGCATTTAGTCTCATGTATACTCCCATTATTATATAAGTCGAACGGGTGTTATGATTTATTTATATATTTTTGGTATGTCCCATATTATTTGTTTGTAAATCCAAAAGACGGTCTGTGCCGCTTTAATTCAGTTTTAGTTCTGTCTTTATTCAGTTGAAATTCTCTTTGACTTAGTCTATGTACATAAGTGCTTAGGCTAAAGGCAGCTACGCCGGCAGCGGCGTGGCCTCTCATATTTCTATATACTTATATGTAACTTCGGATATAGCGAGCGCTCATGCACATGTGTCGCATAAGTGGTCAGCGTGTGATTGCTGACTTAGCGTAATGCTCACTTGCATGCTGTACAGTGTGCCCTTGTTATGCGTGTATAGTACAGTGTATGTGTCAGTATACTACATCTCCCTCCTTTTGAAAAATAACGTAATAAAATGGAGTTATTTTACTTATTTTAAAGATACTGAACCACAAGGCCAGTAGTGGAACATAGTTCCCTAAAATTATTTCAATCAAAAAGTCATTTTAAATTTAATTTGTTTTTTTTTTTATGTTGTTTTTTTTTCGTAAATTCCATTTTTCTTATTATTATTTTTTAATGTTTTATTAATTTTTGGGTTTTCAATTCACTTATTAAAAATTTGTAATCTATCCTTATGTACCTTTTGTTTTTTCTTCTTAGCATCTTTAATTATTATGTTATCATTATCTCCTAATTCTTCTACTGTATATGGTCCTGAATAAGTTTGATCTAACTTATGACCTGTTTCATTCTTAAGAAGGACTTTATCTCCTACTGAAATATCTGTTTATTACTTTCCTATCGTATAATTCCTTATTCTTTTTCTTATTTTCGTCTAGCATAATTCTAGCTCTTTTATATGCTATTTCTAACCTATATTTACTTTCTTTAGCATAATCATCTATATTATATATTGGTTCTATATTTTTTATGCTATTAAATTGTTTTGGCAAATTACTTGTTTTACCAAATACTAACTCATATGGACTAAGTCATATGTGTGCCATAGAGGGGGTTGTGTTAAAACAAAAAACGAAGTATTGAAGTATATAGCTTCTTTCTCTTTATTATTTATTATTGTGGTCACCGGGTTGAGTAGCGCTACCCTTAATTTAGTCAATGTTTTATTGCCCATATTTTTAAAATTATCTATTGAAATTATATCAAAGATATTTTCCCACGGTGCCAATTTCAATTGGTTTATTTCATTTCAAGCCTTGGAATAGTTGGCCTAAGTCAATATTTCCATTTGTATATAGATCACCAATATCAATTCTTGCTATAATTTTCTTGCCATGTTTAAAGATACATAGCATATTTTTTATATGCAAGGTCACTACTTTACGTACCTCGTCATTGTTTATGACTTCGTATACGTTGGGCTGAGAAGCTTTTTCTATAGATTGCTTTGGCAACTCTACTTGATCTTTTCCTGCGCTGGAATTTTGTCTACTTTGATATCTTGTACTGACTTTATGGATTGTCCCTGTTATTTCTTGTAGTTCTTTGATGGTTATTCTCGATAACGCATCTGCTACGTAATTGTCTTTACCCTTCAGATATTCTACAGTAAAATTATATTCCTCCAGTTCAAGTCTCATACGTGTTAATTTAGAACTTGGGTTTACCATTGAAAATAAATAAGTCAGTGGCCTATGATCTGTTTTAACTGTAAAGTGGTTACCATAAATATATGGTCGAAAATGTGTTATTGCCCAATGAATAGCAGCTAATTCTTGCTCAGTAGTACTCTTGTTACTTTCTCCTTTAGTAAAGGATCTTGATGCGTATGCAATTGGAAGTTGGAGTCCATTATGGTTTCGAGTTAAAACCGCTCCACACACTTGCTTACTTGCCTCAGTTATTATGCAGAATTCTTTAGTGAAATCTGGATATTGTAACAGTTAGATTTATAAGTGCCGTTTTAAGGTGATCGAAGGCATTCTGGCATTCAGATGTCCATTCGAACTTTACGTTTTTTTTACACAATCTTGTAATGTGACGTGAATAGTCGCAAAATTTTTAATAAAACGCCTATAATAATTGCAAAATGCAATGAACCGTCTAGAACTGTCCGCATCATGTGGGACTGGGTAGTTCTTTATGACGTCATATTTTTTGTCGTCTGGCAAGATTCCTTTATCAGTGCATTTATGTCCCAAAAATGTGACTTCATGCATAAAAAATGAACATTTTTCTGGATGTAGTTTCAGGTTAAATTTCCTACATTTATCAAAAACATCAGTTAAGTTTTTGACCATATGTTTTTCGGAACAACCGATTACTATCAGATCATCCATATAAAGAAATGCTTGCGATGGTTCAAGACCAGAGAATGCTATTGTCATCATTCTTTGAAAGGAGTTTGGGGCTATTTTCAAGCCAAATGGTAATCGCGTAAAGCGACACGAGCCATTGCTCGTTGAAAATGACGTTATATCCCTAAAACTTTTTTCAAGTTCGATTTGGTGAAAGCCAGACATAAAGTCTAGGCATGAAAAATATTTTGCTTTACCTAGTTCATCCAAAATATCATCAATTCTAGGTAGTGGAAATTTGTCAGACAATAGTTTTTTATTAATTTGACGGTAGTCGATTACTAATCGCCATTTTTTCTTATCAGAGTCCGGAAAGGACTAATTAGGTACTAATAAAAGTGGGCTATTGTATTCTGAGGCTGATGGTTCGACTATTTTGTCGTCTATTAATTTTTGAACTTGAGCTTGAATTTCTTGTACTTGACTGTGAGGACTTCTATAATTTTTGATGTATACTGGCTCATCATCCTTTAATCTAAGCTTTTGTTTATAGAAACTATTTGTGGTTATTGATTCGGTTTCTAGTCCGAATATGTCTGTATACCTGGTGCATAAATCTTTTAATTGATTTTTAAATAAAGGCGGAAAGTTTTTAGTTAATTTTTTCATAACGAAGTTATCTCTTCCTTCGTTATTTTCTTTCACTATATCATAATTATTTAAGGTTTCGTATTTAATTTTATTTAAATTTACAATTTTTTTGGCATTTATTGTATTTATAATTCGGACATAAGTATTTTTGTGATTTGATATCGTATTTGCGATATAAATTCCTTCATCAATTTCTTGATTTAATATCAGAATATGATTTTTTATTGAGGGAATTTGTATTTCACGGACAACTTCGGAACGAGCTGGGAGTACTGTGGCATTATTGTCACAGGTATGAAGTATTTGTAATTTAATCGGGTAGTTTAAATTGTTTGGGCGAAGTATTAGTGAGTCGCCACTTTGAGTGAAATCTAATTGGCAGTTATATTGTTTTATAAAATCTATGCCTAGTATGCCATCACTAGGTATTGGGAAACTTTGTTCGACTAAATGGAAGTCATGTGGGATTATATACTTACCTGTAGTGAGTTCTATAAAGGCTAAGCCTTTTGAAAAAGTATTACCTTCGCCAATACCCGTTATTTGAGTAGTAATTGTTTCGTTTATATTGTCGAATACATCTATATTTTCTTTTAATATAGATGTATCTGCACCCGTATCTACTAACAGTGTAAAAGATTTACCTGTTCTTTTATTATTTATTTTTATGAATATGCTTAGATTAAGGTTGATGTTTTTTATAGAGCTATTTATTGGCTCTGAACATCTGAGGGGTTTCGTTGGTTTTCCGAGTTGCCTTGAACTACTCGGACATTACCTCTATTTCCATTATTCTGGTTTTGGTAGTTATACCGGTTAGAATTGTTTCTACCTCGGTTGCCACCTCGGTAATTCCCTCTGAAATTACCCCTATTGTTGCCATTATTATTATAGTTGGAATTGAACCTACCGCGGTAGTTTCCACGATTTCCTCTATTATTGGCTTTTGGCCCTCGGTAATACAGTATAGTGTTTGCACTGCCTGTTTCATCTGTGCACCAACTAACGAATTTTTCTGTAAGTTCATTCATGTTTTTGAAGTTGCCTGCCTTCATTATATATTTGATTTTAATGTTTGTGAAATTGTCTATAACTGCTTTAGTAGCATCTCTTATGCTATAACTATGTGCTCTTTCTCAGATACTCCATCATCAAGATAGGCTCCTTCTAAAGCTGTTGTGAGTTTTTCAACTTCTTGTATGTATTGATTAGCAGTTTTCTGCTTTTGTTGTAAATTGTACAGCTTTGATACAATTGTAGCTACTGAGTCTCCTTGGACTCTAGACTTCAATATATCTATTATGGCTTTTATAGTTAATTCATTTGTTATTAACTTTCTGACATGGCCTTTAAGTTTAGTTTTTATTATATTAATAACAGCTTCTTCATGCGTACTTTTTAGTGAGTCAATCACGTTTAACCCGTCTATGAAGCCTGTTAGATTTTCTGCCCTACCATCGAAGTCTGGTAACGTTGATGAGGCGAACCTAAGGAAATCCATTTGAGAAGTAGCCATGTTTGGTTCTGTTTCTTCAAGTGGTTCTATGTCGCTATCCGCTTCAGTGTCGATACTTACTATTGGCATAGATTCATTAAGATCTTCTAGTTGACCTGAATCAAAAGTTGCCATTAACTTCAAATCTTTTGGGATATCTAGTGATTTGATAATTTTTCGACATTGATTTACGTGCTGAACTGTAAGATGTAGTGTCCAGCAGAGCTTTAAGCAATGCAGAACTATTCGACCCACCCTCGCACTCAAATGATAAGAGCTTTTTCACTATCAATAAATCAATAATAGCTAAATTAGCGTTTGAAGACCAATCACATTAGATTAAGATCGTATGATTGCACCGTTAGATAAGGAAAGCTCCCAAACTGCAGCTTACCTGCTTGCAGCTTCCCAAAGCCCAAATCAATATTCTCTTATCTTTCTTGACGAACGCTTGTGTTTATAAGACGTCGTCCAAATATTAATTGGAGACCACACGTGTCCCAAAGTTATTATTATTTAAATTGTTATATGGAAAGAAGCCGTGATTATCAAAGGCAGTTTTGTGTGTGAATTTGTGCGAGAATATAAGGTAAATAAGTGCCGTGTAGTGAGTCCCAATATTAATACAGATTTCCGTAGGGCTCAGCTTCGAAGGCGTATCGGTGGCGGAGTCCCCGACAACGACACCTTCTCTGCTCGTAAATATTTATTCGAGCCAATTCCGCAACACAGCGACAAATTTCGGCTCATTAGTGGTTCCTACGATCCATAGGCAGTGGCCAAAAGGAGACTTAACCTCCAGCCGCCCGGTTACGTAACCTGCCACATGGCAGATGCGAACTGGGCAACCAAGTAGAAGACCGGAGTGCTCCAAGAAACCAAGCCATGTGAGAGATTCGACGTAGATCGGATGCATCGCCCCACCACTTGACTATTATCACCGCGAGGCGGCGGAAAACCCACCTATCTGGCCGAAGACCCAGTTTAAGGGTTCTGCACACAATCAGGGCGCAGTATACGCTGCGCGCAGCAATGTTTTTGTTTTGATTTTGATTTTGTTTTATTTTATTTAATTATTTTGGCAATTTATTAATAAGCAAATACCCCGCAGATTGACATGAGTGTGGCATTCGGTAGATGATTAGGTTTATTTACATTTTTGACCAGCAGCTCTCAACGCCAACGTGAACTTGGGCCCAACTTTACAGCGTATCATGGAGTGACGAAATGAAAAGGTCGTGAGTAATAAATAACAACAACAACAATTACCTAATATCAATCTATATAAAATGCCGCTCTACTGTCCCTATTTTGAATCAATATTTTGCGGTAAAATCTAAGTAAAACCTAGTAAAATTAAGCTTATATAATAATCATGCCTTAATCAATAGTAAATACTTATATTGTTAATAAGATGATTAGATGTAGAATTTAGGGCATAGTTAGGGATAATGGACGATAGGTTAAATTAGATAGATTGTAAATGAAGCAACTAAATTTAGGTAAATGGATTATTAAATGATATTGAAGTTGAAGAATATGAATTTTGAATAAAAAGGTCATAATGGTTTGTCGAGTACTTATGTCGAACACTCACTTAAATATGTGGTAGAGATTTTGAGGCTCGGCCAAGGGACAATGCCAAATCACAAGTACCATTGTCACGGTAGGGAGGGTAAAGACTTTCGGGAATAATTACCATCTGAATTCCCGATATCTGTCAAAATCTCTTTGCTCAACTATACACGAGTCGGCGTGATCCCGAAGTATTAACTTGATCCATCTTTTTCTTTATCGATTCTATTCGTGTAAATTTTTGTTGTGTAAGACGCACTAATTAAATGTAGTAGCGTGTCGTACTATCCTAAGCTAGAAAGAACCCCGACCACGGCGAGCTAGACCCGAGCATAGCAAGAGTGCGCATCCCTAGCGAAGGAAGTACAAGGTCCTCTCTTAATAGTAAACAACACCCTCTATTAGAAGACCGACTGGGAACAACCCTTACAACACGAGGTACACTACACATTTTGGCGCCCAACGTGGGGCCAATCAGATCGTAAATCTGTTTAGCACACGAAGCTCTATACTTAACCATCAACCTTAGGGAAACAATAGAACTAAATTCAATAAATTAACATATTGGATTGAGAGCATCGATTGGAAGAGATAGTGTAATTTAGGAATATGCGATTCAATTTGAAAGAGAATTGATCGACCAAAGGCAGCTGTTTCAATTCCACAGAAGCTTATCACCATACGTTATTTAACTCAACCTTGTATACAATCTGACCTTCTTGGAACACATTATACTGAAACTTTAATAAGTTGGTATCTTGTCCGATCGTCTAGTTAACAAGAGCATGAGGCAATAGACAAAATACAATCCACTAGTAATTATAGATTGAACTGAGATTTTCTGACAGGAGGATCGACATAAAGAAAGACAAACCAAAATTCAAAACTAATTATAATTTAATATCTAGAGTATGACAGCCAAGCATAGTTCTGATAATGCAGTTGACATGTCACAAGGCATCGAAAACAGCTGCGCTATATGTAAAGAAATATTTACACCAACAGTTTTATCTGCAACAGCACCTTGCAGACATTCATTTCATAAGCAGTGTATTATAAACCATATAAAAAGTACACAAACATGTCCCACTTGCAATGCAGATTGCAACGAAACAAATTTATCGTATTCTAATAATTCACTGTTCGCTGAATTAAATGCCGCAGTAGCAGGCACATCTAGTGTAAGCGAATATCAGGAAAATAATGATAATTATCCATCTAGAAGAAATACCAGATCAGGCAGAGTCCGAGGTACACCTCCTAGAAGGGGAATGTCAACCAGAAACACATACAGAGGAAATTTGGATAGGCTATTATCAGAACCACCAACAACTTCCAGTATGACTTTTAGTACCCAGACAGAGATGATGAATTATGTACAATTGACTGTTAGCCAACAGCAGTCTCAGCTAATGGAGCAACTCACCTCTTACATAGGGAAGACCATAGAGTCATCCATTAAAACTCAATTGGACAACTTACAATTACCGCCAACCACTCACACAAATTCCACACACGAGAATATTCACTCAAATGGAGATCGTAGTAGGAATGATTCTGATCAAAACCGTTATTCTCAAAATCATTCAGGTAATAATGTAGAAGAAATATGCATAAACAGGAGCAATCCCAACTCTTATGTAAGCCCAGAAAAAGTATCAGGAATTATCCAAAAATGGGGTTTGAAGTTCGACGGCAGCAAAACAAGCATCCGAATGGACGAATTTCTGTACAGGATATGTTCACTTACCAAACAAAATCTAGGTAATGATTTCGGTCTTCTATGTGACCATTTATACCTCTTATTCGCAGGAAAAGCAAGCGATTGGTATTGGAAGTTCCACCGAAACAATTACAATTTCGATTGGAATACGTTTTGTGGCGAATTCAGGAATAGATTTGGAGATATTGAGACAGACTATGACATTTGGGAAGCAATCCGCAAACGTAAACAAGGGGAAAACGAAGCTTTTGAAGATTTTCAAGAAAACATGGAAAGATTGCTAGATAGACTTCAGAACGGAGTTTCCGAAGCACAGTTAGTTGAATTGTTAGTTAGGAATGCGAAGCCTAGTCTACAACACGAGTTATTGCATCTTAAAATCCTAAATAGAGCACAGCTCCGACACGAAGTACGCAGGCACGAACAGTTCTATAACAATCTTAAAACATTCAAACCAAAACCTTTTCGCTCATACGTGGCAGAGTTAACTACCGAGAACGAGGAGACAGGGTTAAAGGAAGTAGATGAAGAAATAAATCAAATTCAGCGTCGAAATATTCCAACTTGTTGGAACTGTGACAAGCAAGGTCATAGATTTGACGATTGTATGGCTAAACGAACGATATTTTGCTACGGTTGCGGACTTAAAGAAAAATACAAGCCCACTTGTCCGAATTGTAATCCGGGAAACCGACAGCAGGATGTTTTTCAGAGCAACAAGAAGAGACATCCCTAGAACCAGAAGTTGCAAATCCGAATTTAACCAGTAAAACTAATGAATTGCAGGAGACAAGTAAAGTAAGTCAACCTGAGATTCATTTTTCTTTCACACCTTTACACATAAGGATACAAAATTACTTAAATAAGCGTAAGGAGATATTTAATAATAAGGAAAGTATTGGGACACTTTTAAAACCCAAACGATCTACTATAAGATTAAGAGAGTTTTGGAAGAAAGTTCGTCATGAACGACAAAAACTAATTTCGGCAATAGTTCTTAGTTCTGATCAAAGATTATATACTGATATTCCGATAGAAGGACATATTTATAAAGCATTACTAGATTCTGGAGCATCTATTAGTTGTTTAGGAGGCTTAGCTGCTCAGAACCTACTCAAACACAAAAATGTAAAGAAATGTTCTGGGGTAATCAAAACCGCAAACGGAACGAAAAGTAAGGTGGTGTCAAAACTTACTACATCTATTAAATATGGAGACAAGATAGACACTCTTGAATTATTTATAATACCCGACCTTAAAGAAGAAGTATACTTAGGTATCGACTTCTGGCAAAAGTTTGGATTAATAAATAAAATTACAAGTAATCCAGTAATTTCAGAGTTAGACATCGGTAACTTAGATGATAATGATGATTCTCCAAAGTATCATGAATTAAATGAAGGAGAAAAACTTCGACTTGAAACAGTTATTAAAACATTTCCATCGTTTGCTACTGAAGGATTAGGTCGTACTAGTCTGTCCACACATAGCATTGATATTGGGAATGCGAGTCCTATTAAACAGCGGCATTGGCCAGTTTCACCAGCAGTTGAAAAGCTGATGTTCGCTGAAGTAGATAACATGCTAGCCTTAGATGTTATTGAAGAATCAACTAGCGCCTGGAGCAGTAACTGTGTGTTAGTAAAGAAGGGAGATAAAAATCGCTTGTGTCTTGATTCGAGAGGAGTAAATAAAGTTACAAAGCGAGACGCATATCCATTACCTCATATAGATGGCATATTAAGTCGTTTACCTCCAGCTAAATTCATAAGTGGTCTTGACATGAAGCATGCTTACTGGCAGATACCGCTTGATGAGAATTCTAGACAATACACGGCGTTTACAATTCCAAATAGACCGCTATATCAATACAAAATGATGCCTTTTGGTCTTTGCAATGCAGCCCAAACTCTTTGCCGTCTAATGGATAGAGTTATACCAGCCCATCTCAGGACCAAAGTATTCGTTTATTTGGACGATTTATTAGTTTTGTCCGAAGACTTCGAGTCACATATGCTTTTACTTCAAGAGATAGCTTTATGCTTGCGTAAAGCCAATCTCACCATCAACGTCGGCAAATCAAAATTTTGTATGAGAGAGATCATATACCTCGGCTTTATAATTGGAAACGGACATATAAGAACAAACCCAGATAAAGTTAAAGCGATAGCAGAATTTCCACGGCCAGCTTCGGTTAAGCAATTGCGACGATTCCTAGGCTTAGCAGGATGGTATAGACGATTCGTAGAAAACTTTGCTACTGTCAGTTTTCCTTTGACGGAACTTCTTAAAAAGAAGGATTCGCTAAGATGGGACGACAAGGCACAGACCGCATTTGAAACCTTGAAATCATGCCTTACTAATTCACCTATTCTTATAACCCCTGATTTTTCCAAACAATTTATTTTGTTGTGCGACGCCAGCTCTTTTGGAATTGGTTGCGTACTTGCTCAGGAGAGAGACGGAGTAGAACTTCCAGTCTCATACATGTCCGAAAAGTTGACCAAGGCGCAACGTAATTATTCCGTATCTGAATTAGAATGTCTTGCCGTAATAAAAGGAATTAAGAAATTCCGTGCATATATCGAGGGTCAGGATTTCTTAGTTATAACCGATCATGCAGCTCTGCAGTGGTTGATGCGACAGAAGGACTTATCAGGAAGATTAGCTCGATGGTCTATGAAGTTGAGAACATTTACGTTCACTATTAAGCATCGCAGCGGCTCGCAGAATGTCGTAGCAGACGCTTTATCGCGACAGAACGAACCGACTATTGATGAATTTTGCCAAAGTGGTCCGATAGTTGACTTAGATTCTCCACATTTTAAATCCGCGGAATACTTAGACTTGATAGCGAAAGTTTCTAACAATCAGTCCAAGTTTCCCGATCTACAAGTCAGGGACGGATACATCTATAAGAGAACTACATTTGCATCGGAAGACTTAAATGGAGAAAATCCATGGAAACTTTGGATACCTTCAGCTTTAGTTCCAGACATTTTGTACCAAGCTCATGATTCTCCAAGTTCAGCTCATTGTGGCATGAGTAAAGCAGTAGAAAAGCTGAAAAGATATTTGTTTTGGCCATGTATGGTGACGCAAATACGCAACTATATATCTGATTGTGTCATTTGTCGTACTACGAAAAGCCCAAACACGATTCTAAAACCTCCAATGGGTAAACCTTTGACCTCAGACAGACCATTTCAAAAGTTATATATTGACCTATTAGGGCCATATCCTCGAACAAGGAAAGGAAATATAGGATTGCTTATCGTAGTCGATCATAACACGCGTTTCCATTTCTTGTGTCCACTTAGAAAGTTTACAGCTCCGAAAATCTGCGACTATTTGAGGGGGGCTATATTTTATATATTCGGCGTACCAGAAGTTATACTTTCTGATAACGGTAGTCAATTTAAGTCAAGCTATTTTCAAGCTTTCCTAACCAATTTCGGAGTACAACAGAAACTTACAGCAATCTATTCTCCACAGGCTAACGCGAGTGAAAGACTTAACAGATCAGTATTAGCCGCGATTAGAGCTTATATAGGGAATGATCACACTAATTGGGATGACAATTTAGACGCTATAAGCGGCTCTCTAAGAGCATCTTTACATCGAAGCACAGGTTCATCACCCTACTTCTTGACATTTGGTCAGCATATGATTCTCAACGGCAAGGATTATAGCCTCTTGCGCAGTTTGAATTTATTAACTGACGACACTCGGCTACAAAAACCAGATATCTTGCAATTACACAGACGACAAGCCAAATTAAACATAAACCGATCACATGAAGAGAACGCTAATAGATACAATTTACGTACTCGGCAGATAGAATTTAAAAACGGCGACTTAGTTTACGCTAGAAATTTTACGCAAAGTAATTTCATAAAAAAATTCAGTAGTAAATTAGCACCAGTATTTCTCCCAGCCAAAGTTCATAAGAAACGCAGTTCTTATTATTATGAACTAGAAGATGAGAAAGGAAAGAAATTAGGAGTATTTCATTTAAAGGATATACAGAGCAGAAAACAACAGGTATGTTCAGATAAGGCTTCCTAGAAAAGTCTTGTCACCCTTATCTGTGGGTGTAGTGTCCAGCAGAGCTTTAAGCAATGCAGAACTATTCGACCCACCCTCGCACTCAAATGATAAGAGCTTTTTCACTATCAATAAATCAATAATAGCTAAATTAGCGTTTGAAGACCAATCACATTAGATTAAGATCGTATGATTGCACCGTTAGATAAGGAAAGCTCCCAAACTGCAGCTTACCTGCTTGCAGCTTCCCAAAGCCCAAATCAATATTCTCTTATCTTTCTTGACGAACGCTTGCGTTTATAAGACGTCGTCCAAATATTAATTGGAGACCACACGTGTCCCAAAGTTATTATTATTTAAATTGTTATATGGAAAGAAGCCGTGATTATCAAAGGCAGTTTTGTGTGTGAATTTGTGCGAAAATATAAGGTAAATAAGTGCCGTGCAGTGAGTCCCAATATTAATACAGATTTCCGTAGGGCTCAGCTTCGAAGGCGTATCGGTGGCGGAGTCCCCGACAACGACACCTTCTCTGCTCGTAAATATTTATTCGAGCCAATTCCGCAACACAGCGACAAATTTCGGCTCATTAGTGGTTCCTACGATCCATAGGCAGCGGCCAAAAGGAGACTTAACCTCCAGCCGCCCGGTTACGTAACCTGCCACATGGCAGATGCGAACTGGGCAACCAAGTAGAAGACCGGAGTGCTCCAAGAAACCAAGCCATGTGAGAGATTCGACGTAGATCGGATGCATCGCCTCACCACTTGACTATTATCACCGCGAGGCGGCGGAAAACCCACCTATCTGGCCGAAGACCCAGTTTAAGGGTTCTGCACACAATCAGGGCGCAGTATACGCTGCGCGCAGCAATGTTTTTGTTTTGATTTTGATTTTGTTTTATTTTATTTAATTATTTTGGCAATTTATTAATAAGCAAATACCCCGCAGATTGACATGAGTGTGGCATTCGGTAGATGATTAGGTTTATTTACATTTTTGACCAGCAGCTCTCAACGCCAACGTGAACTTGGGCCCAACTTTACAGCGTATCATGGAGTGACGAAATGAAAAGGTCGTGAGTAATAAATAACAACAACAACAATTACCTAATATCAATCTTTATAAAATGCCGCTCTACTGTCCCTATTTTGAATCAATATTTTGCGGTAAAATCTAAGTAAAACCTAGTAAAATTAAGCTTATATAATAATCATGCCTTAATCAATAGTAAATACTTATATTGTTAATAAGATGATTAGATGTAGAATTTAGGGCATAGTTAGGGATAATGGACGATAGGTTAAATTAGATAGATTGTAAATGAAGCAACTAAATTTAGGTAAATGGATTATTAAATGATATTGAAGTTGAAGAATATGAATTTTGAATAAAAAGGTCATAATGGTTTGTCGAGTACTTATGTCGAACACTCACTTAAATATGTGGTAGAGATTTTGAGGCTCGGCCAAGGGACAATGCCAAATCACAAGTACCATTGTCACGGTAGGGAGGGTAAAGACTTTCGGGAATAATTACCATCTGAATTCCCGATATCTGTCAAAATCTCTTTGCTCAACTATACACGAGTCGGCGTGATCCCGAAGTATTAACTTGATCCATCTTTTTCTTTATCGATTCTATTCGTGTAAATTTTTGTTGTGTAAGACGCACTAATTAAATGTAGTAGCGTGTCGTACTATCCTAAGCTAGAAAGAACCCCGACCACGGCGAGCTAGACCCGAGCATAGCAAGAGTGCGCATCCCTAGCGAAGGAAGTACAAGGTCCTCTCTTAATAGTAAACAACACCCTCTATTAGAAGACCGACTGGGAACAACCCTTACAACACGAGGTACACTACACATTTTGGCGCCCAACGTGGGGCCAATCAGATCGTAAATCTGTTTAGCACACGAAGCTCTATACTTAACCATCAACCTTAGGGAAACAATAGAACTAAATTCAATAAATTAACATATTGGATTGAGAGCATCGATTGGAAGAGATAGTGTAATTTAGGAATATGCGATTCAATTTGAAAGAGAATTGATCGACCAAAGGCAGCTGTTTCAATTCCACAGAAGCTTATCACCATACGTTATTTAACTCAACCTTGTATACAATCTGACCTTCTTGGAACACATTATACTGAAACTTTAATAAGTTGGTATCTTGTCCGATCGTCTAGTTAACAAGAGCATGAGGCAATAGACAAAATACAATCCACTAGTAATTATAGATTGAACTGAGATTTTCTGACAGGAGGATCGACATAAAGAAAGACAAACCAAAATTCAAAACTAATTATAATTTAATATCTAGAGTATGACAGCCAAGCATAGTTCTGATAATGCAGTTGACATGTCACAAGGCATCGAAAACAGCTGCGCTATATGTAAAGAAATATTTACACCAACAGTTTTATCTGCAACAGCACCTTGCAGACATTCATTTCATAAGCAGTGTATTATAAACCATATAAAAAGTACACAAACATGTCCCACTTGCAATGCAGATTGCAACGAAACAAATTTATCGTATTCTAATAATTCACTGTTCGCTGAATTAAAT
>JAWNOB010000019.1:0-109470 GCA_035046265.1 Drosophila bunnanda | reverse complement strand
AATGCACTTTTGACTCAGTTATGAGATTTTTATGCTTTGATTTTTTGAACAATACCATATTTCAATATAATTATAGATAAATATTGACCAAGAACGGTATTGTAATTTAACCCAGAAGCTTGTAACGCTGTGAAGGAGTCATTTCCGACCCTAAAATCCATATATATTCTTAATCAGAATCAACAGTTAAATCGATCTAGCTATGTTTGAAAGAAATATACATTTTTAAAATTTTTCAAATTTTTTAAGGGATTTCATTGTAAAAATTTACAAATAAATTTATACAAATTTAAATTTTTTTAAATTTGAAATTGAGTATGCAGAATTATTAACCTAAGAAAAACTATCATATGATTTTTTGAACAATTGTTCATTATAAAATTATAAATACCATAAATTCGACCAAGAATGATATTGTAATTTAACCCAGAAGCTTGTAACGCTGTGAAGGAGCCATTTCAGAATCAACAGGCGAACCGATCTAGCTATGTTTGAAAGAAATATACATTTTTAAAATTTTTCCAATTTTTTAAGGGATCTCATTGTAAAAACTGACAAAAAAATTGATACAAATTTAAATTTTTTTAAATTTGAAATTGAGTATGCAGAATTATTAACCTAAGAAAAACTAACATATGCTTTGATTTTTTGAACAATATTTCAATATAATTATAGATAAATATTGACCAAGAACGGTATTGTAATTTAACCCAGAAGCTTGTAACGCTGTGAAGGAGTCATTTCCGACCCTATAATCCATATATATTCTTAATCAGAATCAACAGGCGAATTGAACAAGCTATGTTTGAAAGAAATGTACAATTTTAAAATTTTTCCAATTTTTTACGGGATCTCATTGTAAAAATTGACAAAAAATTTGATACAAATTTAAATTTTTTTAAATTTGAAATTGAGAATGCAGAATTATTAAGCTAAGAAAAACTAACATTTGCTTTGATTTTTAACAATATTTCAATAAAATTATAGATAAATTCGACCAAGAATGATATTGTAATTTAAACCAGAAGCTTGTAACTCTGTGAAGGAGTCATTTCCGACCCTATAATCCATATATATTCTTAATCAGAATCAACAGGCGAATTGAACAAGGTATGTTTGAAAGAAATATACATATTTTAAAATATTTTCCAATTTTTTTGTTGTTAAATTAAAAAAAAAATTGATAAAAATTTAAATTTTTAAAAATTTAAAATTAAGTATGCAGAATTATTAACCTAAGAAAAACTAACATAGAAAAGCTTTCCGAATTAAAATTAATGCACTTTTGACTCAGTTATGAGATTTTTATGCTTTGATTTTTTGAACAATTGTTCAATAAAATTATAAATAAATTCGACCAAGAATGATATTGTAATTTAACCCAGAAGCTTGTAACGCTGTGAAGGAGTCATTTGCGACCCTATAATCCATATATATTCTTAATCAGAATAAACAGGCGAATCGATCTAGCTATGTTTGAAAGAAATATACATTTTTAAAATTTTTTCCAATTTTTTAAGGGATCTCATTGTAATAATTGACCAAAAAATTGATACAAATTTAAATTTTTTTAAATTTGAAATTGAGTATGCGGAATTATTAACCTAAGAAAAACTAACATATGCTTTGATTTTTTGAACAATATTTCAATATAATTATAGATAAATATTGACCAAGAACGGTATTGTAATTTAACCCAGAAGCTTGTAACGCTGTGAAGGAGTCATTTTTGACCCTATAATCCATATATATTCTTATTCAGAATCAACAGGCGAATTGAACAAGCTATGTTTGAAAGAAATGTACAATTTTAAAATTTTTCCAATTTTTTAAGGGATCTCATTGTAAAAATTGACAAAAAATTTGATACAAATTTAAATTTTTTTAAATTTGAAATTGAGTATGCAGAATTATTAACCTAAGAAAAACTAACATATGCTTTGATTTTTTGAACAATATTTCAATAAAATTATAGATAAATTCGACCAAGAATGATATTGTAATTTAAACCAGAAGCTTGTAACTCTGTGAAGGAGTCATTTCCGACCCTATAATCCATATATATTCTTAATCAGAATCAACAGGCGAATTGAACAAGCTATGTTTGAAAGAAATATACATATATTAAAATTTTTTCCAATTTTTTTGTTGTTAAATTAAAAAAAAAATTGATAAAAATTTAAATTTTTAAAAATTTATGCAGAATTATTAACCTAAGAAAAACTAACATAGAAAAGCTTTCCGAATTAAAATTAATGCACTTTTGACTCAGTTATGAGATTTTTATGCTTTGATTTTTTGAACAATTGTTCAATAAAATTATAAATAAATTCGACCAAGAATGATATTGTAATTTAACCCAGAAGCTTGTAACGCTGTGAAGGAGCCATTTCAGAATCAACAGGCAACCGATCTAGCTATGTTTGAAAGAAATATACATTTTTAAAATTTTTCCAATTTTTTAAGGGATTTCATTGTAAAAATTGACAAAAAATTTGATACAAATTTAAATTTTTTTAAATTTGAAATTGAGTATGCAGAATTATTAACCTAAGAAAATCTAACATATGCTTTGATTTTTTGGACAATATTTCAATAAAATTATAGATAAATTCGACCAAGAATGATATTGTAATTTAAACCAGAAGCTTGTAACTCTGTGAAGGAGTCATTTCCGACCCTATAATCCATATATATTCTTAATCAGAATCAACAGGCGAATTGAACAAGCTATGTTTGAAAGAAATATACATATTTTAAAATTTTTTCCAATTTTGTTGTTGTTAAATTAAAAAAAAAAATTGATAAAAATTTAAATTTTTAAAAATTCGAAATTAAGTATGCAGAATTATTAACCTAAGAAAAACTAACATAGAAAAGCTTTCCGAATTAAAATGAATGCACTTTTGACTCAGTTATGAGATTTTAATGCTTTGATTTTTTGAACAATTGTTCATTAAAATTATAAATAAATTCGACCAAGAATGATATTGTAATTTAACCCAGAAGCTTGTAACGCTGTGAAGGAGTCATTTGCGACCCTATAATCCATATATATTCTTAATCAGAATAAACAGGCGAATCGATCTAGCTATGTTTGAAAGAAATATACATTTTTAAAATTTTTCCAATTTTTTAAGGGATCTCATTGTAAAAATTGACAAAAAAATTGATACAAATTTAAATTTTTTTAAATTTGAAATTGAGTATGCGGAATTATTAACCTAAGAAAAACTAACATATGCTTTGATTTTTTTTAACAATATTTCAATATAATTATAGATAAATATTGACCAAGAACGGTATTGTAATTTAACCCAGAAGCTTGTAACGCTGTGAAGGAGTCATTTCCGACCCTATAATCCATATATATTCTTAATCAGAATCAACAGGCGAATTGAACAAGCTATGTTTGAAAAAAAATACATATTTTAAAATTTTTTCCAATTTTTTTGTTGTTAAATTAAAAAAAAAAATTGATAAAAATTTAAATTTTTAAAAATTTGAAATTAAGTATGCAGAATTATTAATCTAAGAAAAGTTGACATAGAAAAGCTTTCCAAATTAAAATTAATGCACTTTTGACTCAGTTATGAGATTTTTATGCTTTGATTTTTTGAAAAATTGTTCAATAAAATTATAAATAAATTCGACCAAGAATGATATTTTAATTTAACCCAGAAGCTTGTAACGCTGTGAAGGAGTCATTTCCGACCCTATAATCCATATATATTCTTAATCAGAATCAACAGGCGAATCGATCTAGCTATGTTTGAAAGAAATATACATTTTTAAAATTTTTCCAATTTTTTAAGGGATCTCATTGTAAAAATTGACAAAAAAATTGATACAAATTTAAATTTTTTTAAATTTGAAATTGGGTATGCAGAATTATTAACCTAAGAAAAACTAACATATGTTTTTTATTTTTTTAACAATATTTCAATATAATTATAGATAAATATTGACCAAGAACGGTATTGTAATTTAACCCAGAAGCTTGTAACTCTGTGAAGGAGTCATTTCCGACCCTATAATCCATATATATTCTTAATCAGAATCAACAGGCGAATTGAACAAGCTATGTTTGAAAGAAATATACATATATTAAAATTTTTTCCAATTTTTTTGTTGTTAAATTAAAAAAAAAATTGATAAAAATTTAAATTTTTAAAAATTTATGCAGAATTATTAACCTAAGAAAAACTAACATAGAAAAGCTTTCCGAATTAAAATTAATGCACTTTTGACTCAGTTATGAGATTTTTATGCTTTGATTTTTTGAACAATTGTTCAATAAAATTATAAATAAATTCGACCAAGAATGATATTGTAATTTAACCCAGAAGCTTGTAACGCTGTGAAGGAGTCATTTTCGACCCTATAATCCATATATATTCTTATTCAGAATCAACAGGCGAATTGAACAAGCTATGTTTGAAAGAAATGTACAATTTTAAAATTTTTCCAATTTTTTAAGGGATCTCATTGTAAAAATTGACAAAAAATTTGATACAAATTTAAATTTTTTTAAATTTGAAATTGAGTATGCAGAATTATTAACCTAAGAAAAACTAACATATGCTTTGATTTTTTGAACAATATTTCAATAAAATTATAGATAAATTCGACCAAGAATGATATTGTAATTTAAACCAGAAGCTTGTAACTCTGTGAAGGAGTCATTTCCGACCCTATAATCCATATATATTCTTAATCAGAATCAACAGGCGAATTGAACAAGCTATGTTTGAAAGAAATATACATATATTAAAATTTTTTCCAATTTTTTTGTTGTTAAATTAAAAAAAAAATTGATAAAAATTTAAATTTTTAAAAATTTATGCAGAATTATTAACCTAAGAAAAACTAACATAGAAAAGCTTTCCGAATTAAAATTAATGCACTTTTGACTCAGTTATGAGATTTTTATGCTTTGATTTTTTGAACAATTGTTCAATAAAATTATAAATAAATTCGACCAAGAATGATATTGTAATTTAACCCAGAAGCTTGTAACGCTGTGAAGGAGCCATTTCAGAATCAACAGGCAACCGATCTAGCTATGTTTGAAAGAAATATACATTTTTAAAATTTTTCCAATTTTTTAAGGGATTTCATTGTAAAAATTGACAAAAAATTTGATACAAATTTAAATTTTTTTAAATTTGAAATTGAGTATGCAGAATTATTAACCTAAGAAAATCTAACATATGCTTTGATTTTTTGGACAATATTTCAATAAAATTATAGATAAATTCGACCAAGAATGATATTGTAATTTAAACCAGAAGCTTGTAACTCTGTGAAGGAGTCATTTCCGACCCTATAATCCATATATATTCTTAATCAGAATCAACAGGCGAATTGAACAAGCTATGTTTGAAAGAAATATACATATTTTAAAATTTTTTCCAATTTTGTTGTTGTTAAATTAAAAAAAAAAATTGATAAAAATTTAAATTTTTAAAAATTCGAAATTAAGTATGCAGAATTATTAACCTAAGAAAAACTAACATAGAAAAGCTTTCCGAATTAAAATGAATGCACTTTTGACTCAGTTATGAGATTTTAATGCTTTGATTTTTTGAACAACTGTGAAGGAGTCATTTGCGACCCTATAATCCATATATATTCTTAATCAGAATAAACAGGCGAATCGATCTAGCTATGTTTGAAAGAAATATACATTTTTAAAATTTTTCCAATTTTTTAAGGGATCTCATTGTAAAAATTGACAAAAAAATTGATACAAATTTAAATTTTTTTAAATTTGAAATTGAGTATGCGGAATTATTAACCTAAGAAAAACTAACATATGCTTTGATTTTTTTTAACAATATTTCAATATAATTATAGATAAATATTGACCAAGAACGGTATTGTAATTTAACCCAGAAGCTTGTAACGCTGTGAAGGAGTCATTTCCGACCCTATAATCCATATATATTCTTAATCAGAATCAACAGGCGAATTGAACAAGCTATGTTTGAAAAAAAAATACATATTTTAAAATTTTTTCCAATTTTTTTGTTGTTAAATTAAAAAAAAAAATTGATAAAAATTTAAATTTTTAAAAATTTGAAATTAAGTATGCAGAATTATTAATCTAAGAAAAGTTGACATAGAAAAGCTTTCCAAATTAAAATTAATGCACTTTTGACTCAGTTATGAGATTTTTATGCTTTGATTTTTTGAAAAATTGTTCAATAAAATTATAAATAAATTCGACCAAGAATGATATTTTAATTTAACCCAGAAGCTTGTAACGCTGTGAAGGAGTCATTTCCGACCCTATAATCCATATATATTCTTAATCAGAATCAACAGGCGAATCGATCTAGCTATGTTTGAAAGAAATATACATTTTTAAAATTTTTCCAATTTTTTAAGGGATCTCATTGTAAAAATTGACAAAAAAATTGATACAAATTTAAATTTTTTTAAATTTGAAATTGGGTATGCAGAATTATTAACCTAAGAAAAACTAACATATGTTTTTTATTTTTTTAACAATATTTCAATATAATTATAGATAAATATTGACCAAGAACGGTATTGTAATTTAACCCAGAAGCTTGTAACTCTGTGAAGGAGTCATTTCCGACCCTATAATCCATATATATTCTTAATCAGAATCAACAGGCGAATTGAACAAGCTATGTTTGAAAGAAATATACATATATTAAAATTTTTTCCAATTTTTTTGTTGTTAAATTAAAAAAAAAATTGATAAAAATTTAAATTTTTAAAAATTTATGCAGAATTATTAACCTAAGAAAAACTAACATAGAAAAGCTTTCCGAATTAAAATTAATGCACTTTTGACTCAGTTATGAGATTTTTATGCTTTGATTTTTTGAACAATTGTTCAATAAAATTATAAATAAATTCGACCAAGAATGATATTGTAATTTAACCCAGAAGCTTGTAACGCTGTGAAGGAGTCATTTTTGACCCTATAATCCATATATATTCTTATTCAGAATCAACAGGCGAATTGAACAAGCTATGTTTGAAAGAAATGTACAATTTTAAAATTTTTCCAATTTTTTAAGGGATCTCATTGTAAAAATTGACAAAAAATTTGATACAAATTTAAATTTTTTTAAATTTGAAATTGAGTATGCAGAATTATTAACCTAAGAAAAACTAACATATGCTTTGATTTTTTGAACAATATTTCAATAAAATTATAGATAAATTCGACCAAGAATGATATTGTAATTTAAACCAGAAGCTTGTAACTCTGTGAAGGAGTCATTTCCGACCCTATAATCCATATATATTCTTAATCAGAATCAACAGGCGAATTGAACAAGCTATGTTTGAAAGAAATATACATATATTAAAATTTTTTCCAATTTTTTTGTTGTTAAATTAAAAAAAAAATTGATAAAAATTTAAATTTTTAAAAATTTATGCAGAATTATTAACCTAAGAAAAACTAACATAGAAAAGCTTTCCGAATTAAAATTAATGCACTTTTGACTCAGTTATGAGATTTTTATGCTTTGATTTTTTGAACAATTGTTCAATAAAATTATAAATAAATTCGACCAAGAATGATATTGTAATTTAACCCAGAAGCTTGTAACGCTGTGAAGGAGCCATTTCAGAATCAACAGGCAACCGATCTAGCTATGTTTGAAAGAAATATACATTTTTAAAATTTTTCCAATTTTTTAAGGGATTTCATTGTAAAAATTGACAAAAAATTTGATACAAATTTAAATTTTTTTAAATTTGAAATTGAGTATGCAGAATTATTAACCTAAGAAAATCTAACATATGCTTTGATTTTTTGGACAATATTTCAATAAAATTATAGATAAATTCGACCAAGAATGATATTGTAATTTAAACCAGAAGCTTGTAACTCTGTGAAGGAGTCATTTCCGACCCTATAATCCATATATATTCTTAATCAGAATCAACAGGCGAATTGAACAAGCTATGTTTGAAAGAAATATACATATTTTAAAATTTTTTCCAATTTTGTTGTTGTTAAATTAAAAAAAAATTGATAAAAATTTAAATTTTTAAAAATTCGAAATTAAGTATGCAGAATTATTAATCTAAGAAAAGTTGACATAGAAAAGCTTTCCAAATTAAAATTAATGCACTTTTGACTCAGTTATGAGATTTTAATGCTTTGATTTTTTGAACAATTGTTCATTAAAATTATAAATAAATTCGACCAAGAATGATATTGTAATTTAACCCAGAAGCTTGTAACGCTGTGAAGGAGTCATTTGCGACCCTATAATCCATATATATTCTTAATCAGAATAAACAGGCGAATCGATCTAGCTATGTTTGAAAGAAATATACATTTTTAAAATTTTTCCAATTTTTTAAGGGATCTCATTGTAAAAATTGACAAAAAAATTGATACAAATTTAAATTTTTTTAAATTTGAAATTGAGTATGCGGAATTATTAACCTAAGAAAAACTAACATATGCTTTGATTTTTTTTAACAATATTTCAATATAATTATAGATAAATATTGACCAAGAACGGTATTGTAATTTAACCCAGAAGCTTGTAACGCTGTGAAGGAGTCATTTCCGACCCTATAATCCATATATATTCTTAATCAGAATCAACAGGCGAATTGAACAAGCTATGTTTGAAAAAAAAATACATATTTTAAAATTTTTTCCAATTTTTTTGTTGTTAAATTAAAAAAAAAAATTGATAAAAATTTAAATTTTTAAAAATTTGAAATTAAGTATGCAGAATTATTAATCTAAGAAAAGTTGACATAGAAAAGCTTTCCAAATTAAAATTAATGCACTTTTGACTCAGTTATGAGATTTTTATGCTTTGATTTTTTGAAAAATTGTTCAATAAAATTATAAATAAATTCGACCAAGAATGATATTTTAATTTAACCCAGAAGCTTGTAACGCTGTGAAGGAGTCATTTCCGACCCTATAATCCATATATATTCTTAATCAGAATCAACAGGCGAATCGATCTAGCTATGTTTGAAAGAAATATACATTTTTAAAATTTTTCCAATTTTTTAAGGGATCTCATTGTAAAAATTGACAAAAAAATTGATACAAATTTAAATTTTTTTAAATTTGAAATTGGGTATGCAGAATTATTAACCTAAGAAAAACTAACATATGTTTTTTATTTTTTTAACAATATTTCAATATAATTATAGATAAATATTGACCAAGAACGGTATTGTAATTTAACCCAGAAGCTTGTAACGCTGTGAAGGAGTCATTTCCGACCCTATAATCCATATATATTCTTAATCAGAATCAACAGGCCAAACGATTTAGCTATAATTGAAAGAAATGTAAATTTATACAATTTTTTTCAAATTTTTTTAATTGTTAAAATTCGAAAAAAAATTGACAAATTTAAATTTTTGTAAAATTTGAAATTGAGTATGCAGAATTATTAACCTAAGAAAAACTAACATATGCTTTGATTTTTTGAACAATATTTCAATATAATTATAGATAAATATTGACCAAGAACGGTATTGTAATTTAACCCAGAAGCTTGTAACGATGTGAAGGAGTCATTTCCGACCCTATAATCCATATATATTTTAATCAGAATCAACAGGCGAAACGATCTAGCTATAATTGAAAGAAATGTAAATTTATACAATTTTTTCCAATTTTTTTAATTGTTAAAATTCAAAAAAAAAAAAATGACAAATTTAAATTTTTTTAAATTTGAAATGGAGTATGCAGAATTATTAACCTAAGAAAAACTAACATAGAAAAGCTTTCCGAATTAAAATTAATGCATCTTTGAGTAAGTTATGAGATTTTTATGCTTTGATTTTTTGAACAATTGTTCAATAAAATTATAAATAAATTCGACCAAGAATGATATTGTAATTTAACCCAGAAGCTTGTAACGCTGTGAAGGAGTCATTTCCGACCCTATAATCCATATATATTTTAATCAGAATCAACAGGCGAAACGATCTAGCTATAATTGAAAGAAATGTAAATTTATACAATTTTTTCCAATTTTTTTAATTGTTAAAATTCGAAAAAAAAAATTGACAAATTTAAATTTTTTTAAATTTGAAATGGAGTATGCAGAATTATTAACCTAAGAAAAACTAACATAGAAAAGCTTTCCGAATTAAAATTAATGCATTTTTGACTAAGTTATGAGATTTTTATGCTTTGATTTTTTGAACAATTGTTCAATAAAATTATAAATAAATTCGACCAAGAATGATATTGTAATTTAACCCAGAAGCTTGTAACGCTGTGAAGGAGTCATTTCCGACCCTATAATCCATATATATTTTAATCAGAATCAACAGGCGAAACGATCTAGCTATAATTGAAAGAAATGTAAATTTATACAATTTTTTCCAATTTTTTTAATTGTTAAAATTCGAAAAAAAAAATTGACAAATTTAAATTTTTTTAAATTTGAAATGGAGTATGCAGAATTATTAACCTAAGAAAAACTAACATAGAAAAGCTTTCCGAATTAAAATTAATGCATTTTTGACTAAGTTATGAGATTTTTATGCTTTGATTTTTTGAACAATTGTTCAATAAAATTATAAATAAATTCGACCAAGAATGATATTGTAATTTAACCCAGAAGCTTGTAACGCTGTGAAGGAGTCATTTCCGACCCTATAATCCATATATATTCTTAATCGGAATCAACAGGCGAATCGATCTAGCTATGTTTGAAAGAAATATACATTTTTAAAATTTGAAATTGAAATTGAAAGAAATGTAAATTTATACAATTTTTTCCAATTTTTTTAATTGTTAAAATTCGAAAAAAAAAAAAATTGACAAATTTAAATTTTTTTAAATTTGAAATGGAGTATGCAGAATTATTAACCTAAGAAAAACTAACATAGAAAAGCTTTCCGAATTAAAATTAATGCACTTTTGACTAAGTTATGAGATTTTTATGCTTTGATTTTTTGAACAATTGTTCAATAAAATTATAAATAAATTCGACCAAGAATGATATTGTAATTTAACCCAGAAGCTTGTAACGCTGTGAAGGAGTCATTTCCGACCCTATAATCCATATATATTCTTAATCGGAATCAACAGGCGAATCGATCTAGCTATGTTTGAAAGAAATATACATTTTTAAAATTTTTCCAATTTTTTAAGGAATCTCATTGTAAAAATTAAAAAAAAAAAAATTTATACAAATTTAAATTTTTTTAAATTTGAAATTGAGTATGCAGAATTATTAACCTAAGAAAAACTAACATAGAAAAGCTTTCCGAATTAAAATTAATGCATCTTTGAGTAAGTTATGAGATTTTTATGCTTTGATTTTTTGAACAATTGTTCAATAAAATTATAAATAAATTCGACCAAGAATGATATTGTAATTTAACCCAGAAGCTTGTAACGCTGTGAAGGAGTCATTTCCGACCCTATAATCCATATATATTTTAATCAGAATCAACAGGCGAAACGATCTAGCTATAATTGAAAGAAATGTAAATTTATACAATTTTTTCCAATTTTTTTAATTGTTAAAATTCGAAAAAAAAAATTGACAAATTTAAATTTTTTTAAATTTGAAATGGAGTATGCAGAATTATTAACCTAAGAAAAACTAACATAGAAAAGCTTTCCGAATTAAAATTAATGCATTTTTGACTAAGTTATGAGATTTTTATGCTTTGATTTTTTGAACAATTGTTCAATAAAATTATAAATAAATTCGACCAAGAATGATATTGTAATTTAACCCAGAAGCTTGTAACGCTGTGAAGGAGTCATTTCCGACCCTATAATCCATATATATTTTAATCAGAATCAACAGGCGAAACGATCTAGCTATAATTGAAAGAAATGTAAATTTATACAATTTTTTCCAATTTTTTTAATTGTTAAAATTCGAAAAAAAAATTGACAAATTTAAATTTTTTTAAATTTGAAATGGAGTATGCAGAATTATTAACCTAAGAAAAACTAACATAGAAAAGCTTTCCGAATTAAAATTAATGCATTTTTGACTAAGTTATGAGATTTTTATGCTTTGATTTTTTGAACAATTGTTCAATAAAATTATAAATAAATTCGACCAAGAATGATATTGTAATTTAACCCAGAAGCTTGTAACGCTGTGAAGGAGTCATTTCCGACCCTATAATCCATATATATTCTTAATCGGAATCAACAGGCGAATCGATCTAGCTATGTTTGAAAGAAATATACATTTTTAAAATTTGAAATTGAAATTGAAAGAAATGTAAATTTATACAATTTTTTCCAATTTTTTTAATTGTTAAAATTCGAAAAAAAAAAAATTGACAAATTTAAATTTTTTTAAATTTGAAATGGAGTATGCAGAATTATTAACCTAAGAAAAACTAACATAGAAAAGCTTTCCGAATTAAAATTAATGCACTTTTGACTAAGTTATGAGATTTTTATGCTTTGATTTTTTGAACAATTGTTCAATAAAATTATAAATAAATTCGACCAAGAATGATATTGTAATTTAACCCAGAAGCTTGTAACGCTGTGAAGGAGTCATTTCCGACCCTATAATCCATATATATTCTTAATCGGAATCAACAGGCGAATCGATCTAGCTATGTTTGAAAGAAATATACATTTTTAAAATTTTTCCAATTTTTTAAGGAATCTCATTGTAAAAATTAAAAAAAAAAAATGTATACAAATTTAAATTTTTTTAAATTTGAAATTGAGTATGCAGAATTATTAACCTAAGAAAAACTAACACATGCTTTTGATTTTTTTAACAATATTTCAATATAATTATAGATAAATATTGACCAAGAACGGTATTGTAATTTAACCCAGAAGCTTGTAACGCTGTGAAGGAGTCATTTCCGACCCTATAATCCATATATATTCTTAATCAGAATCAACAAGCCAAACGATCTAGCTATAATTGAAAGAAATGTAAATTTATAAAATTTTTTCCAATTTTTTTAATTGTTAAAATTCGAAAAAAAATTGACAAATTTAAATTTTTGTAAAATTTGAAATTGAGTATGCAGAATTATTAACCTAAGAAAAACTAACATATGCTTTGATTTTTTGAACAATATTTCAATATAATTATATATAAATATTGACCAAGAACGGTATTGTAATTTAACCCAGAAGCTTGTAACGCTGTGAAGGAGTCATTTCCGACCCTATAATCCATATATATTCTTAATCAGAATCAACAAGCCAAACGATCTAGCTATAATTGAAAGAAATGTAAATTTATAAAATTTTTTCCAATTTGTTTAATTGTTAAAATTGAAAAAAAAAAATTGACAAATTTAAATTTTTGTAAAATTTGAAATTGAGTATGCAGAATTATTAACCTAAGAAAAACTAACATATGCTTTCATTTTTTGAACAATATTTCAATATAATTATAGATAAATATTGACCAAGAACGGTATTGTAATTTAAACCAGAAGCTTGTAACGCTGTGAAGGAGTCATTTCCGACCCTATAATCCATATATATTTTAATCAGAATCAACAGGCGAAACGATCTAGCTATAATTGAAAGAAATGTAAATTTATACAATTTTTTCCAATTTTTTTAATTGTTAAAATTCAAAAAAAAAAAATTGACAAATTTAAATTTTTGTAAAATTTGAAATTGAGTATGCAGAATTATTAACCTAAGAAAAACTAACATAGAAAAGCTTTCCGAATTAAAATTAATGCATCTTTGAGTAAGTTATGAGATTTTTATGCTTTGATTTTTTGAACAATTGTTCAATAAAATTATAAATAAATTCGACCAAGAATGATATTGTAATTTAACCCAGAAGCTTGTAACGCTGTGAAGGAGTCATTTCCGACCCTATAATCCATATATATTTTAATCAGAATCAACAGGCGAAACGATCTAGCTATAATTGAAAGAAATGTAAATTTATACAATTTTTTCCAATTTTTTTAATTGTTAAAATTCGAAAAAAAAAATTGACAAATTTAAATTTTTTTAAATTTGAAATGGAGTATGCAGAATTATTAACCTAAGAAAAACTAACATAGAAAAGCTTTCCGAATTAAAATTAATGCATCTTTGAGTAAGTTATGAGATTTTTATGCTTTGATTTTTTGAACAATTGTTCAATAAAATTATAAATAAATTCGACCAAGAATGATATTGTAATTTAACCCAGAAGCTTGTAACGCTGTGAAGGAGTCATTTCCGACCCTATAATCCATATATATTTTAATCAGAATCAACAGGCGAAACGATCTAGCTATAATTGAAAGAAATGTAAATTTATACAATTTTTTCCAATTTTTTTAATTGTTAAAATTCGAAAAAAAAAATTTACAAATTTAAATTTTTTTAAATTTGAAATGGAGTATGCAGAATTATTAACCTAAGAAAAACTAACATAGAAAAGCTTTCCGAATTAAAATTAATGCATTTTTGACTAAGTTATGAGATTTTTATGCTTTGATTTTTTGAACAATTGTTCAATAAAATTATAAATAAATTCGACCAAGAATGATATTGTAATTTAACCCAGAAGCTTGTAACGCTGTGAAGGAGTCATTTCCGACCCTATAATCCATATATATTTTAATCAGAATCAACAGGCGAAACGATCTAGCTATAATTGAAAGAAATGTAAATTTATACAATTTTTTCCAATTTTTTTAATTGTTAAAATTCGAAAAAAAAAATTGACAAATTTAAATTTTTTTAAATTTGAAATGGAGTATGCAGAATTATTAACCTAAGAAAAACTAACATAGAAAAGCTTTCCGAATTAAAATTAATGCATTTTTGACTAAGTTATGAGATTTTTATGCTTTGATTTTTTGAACAATTGTTCAATAAAATTATAAATAAATTCGACCAAGAATGATATTGTAATTTAACCCAGAAGCTTGTAACGCTGTGAAGGAGTCATTTCCGACCCTATAATCCATATATATTCTTAATCGGAATCAACAGGCGAATCGATCTAGCTATGTTTGAAAGAAATATACATTTTTAAAATTTGAAATTGAAATTGAAAGAAATGTAAATTTATACAATTTTTTCCAATTTTTTTAATTGTTAAAATTCGAAAAAAAAAAAATTGACAAATTTAAATTTTTTTAAATTTGAAATGGAGTATGCAGAATTATTAACCTAAGAAAAACTAACATAGAAAAGCTTTCCGAATTAAAATTAATGCACTTTTGACTAAGTTATGAGATTTTTATGCTTTGATTTTTTGAACAATTGTTCAATAAAATTATAAATAAATTCGACCAAGAATGATATTGTAATTTAACCCAGAAGCTTGTAACGCTGTGAAGGAGTCATTTCCGACCCTATAATCCATATATATTCTTAATCGGAATCAACAGGCGAATCGATCTAGCTATGTTTGAAAGAAATATACATTTTTAAAATTTTTCCAATTTTTTAAGGAATCTCATTGTAAAAATTAAAAAAAAAAAAATGTATACAAATTTAAATTTTTTTAAATTTGAAATTGAGTATGCAGAATTATTAACCTAAGAAAAACTAACACATGCTTTTGATTTTTTTAACAATATTTCAATATAATTATAGATAAATATTGACCAAGAACGGTATTGTAATTTAACCCAGAAGCTTGTAACGCTGTGAAGGAGTCATTTCCGACCCTATAATCCATATATATTCTTAATCAGAATCAACAAGCCAAACGATCTAGCTATAATTGAAAGAAATGTAAATTTATAAAATTTTTTCCAATTTTTTTAATTGTTAAAATTCGAAAAAAAATTGACAAATTTAAATTTTTGTAAAATTTGAAATTGAGTATGCAGAATTATTAACCTAAGAAAAACTAACATATGCTTTGATTTTTTGAACAATATTTCAATATAATTATATATAAATATTGACCAAGAACGGTATTGTAATTTAACCCAGAAGCTTGTAACGCTGTGAAGGAGTCATTTCCGACCCTATAATCCATATATATTCTTAATCAGAATCAACAAGCCAAACGATCTAGCTATAATTGAAAGAAATGTAAATTTATAAAATTTTTTCCAATTTGTTTAATTGTTAAAATTGAAAAAAAAAAATTGACAAATTTAAATTTTTGTAAAATTTGAAATTGAGTATGCAGAATTATTAACCTAAGAAAAACTAACATATGCTTTCATTTTTTGAACAATATTTCAATATAATTATAGATAAATATTGACCAAGAACGGTATTGTAATTTAAACCAGAAGCTTGTAACGCTGTGAAGGAGTCATTTCCGACCCTATAATCCATATATATTTTAATCAGAATCAACAGGCGAAACGATCTAGCTATAATTGAAAGAAATGTAAATGTATACAATTTTTTCCAATTTTTTTAATTGTGAAAACTCGAAAAAAAAAAATTGACAAATTTAAATTTTTTTAAATTTGAAATGGAGTATGCAGAATTATTAACCTAAGAAAAACTAACATAGAAAAGCTTTCCGAATTAAAATTAATGCACTTTTGACTAAGTTATGAGATTTTTATGCTTTGATTTTTTGAACAATTGTTCAATAAAATTATAAATAAATTCGACCAAGAATGATATTGTAATTTAACCCAGAAGCTTGTAACGCTGTGAAGGAGTCATTTCCGACCCTATAATCCATATATATTCTTAATCGGAATCAACAGGCGAATCGATCTAGCTATAATTGAAAGAAATGTAAATTTATAAAATTTTTTCCAATTTGTTTAATTGTTAAAATTGAAAAAAAAAAATTGACAAATTTAAATTTTTGTAAAATTTGAAATTGAGTATGCAGAATTATTAACCTAAGAAAAACTAACATATGCTTTCATTTTTTGAACAATATTTCAATATAATTATAGATAAATATTGACCAAGAACGGTATTGTAATTTAAACCAGAAGCTTGTAACGCTGTGAAGGAGTCATTTCCGACCCTATAATCCATATATATTTTAATCAGAATCAACAGGCGAAACGATCTAGCTATAATTGAAAGAAATGTAAATGTATACAATTTTTTCCAATTTTTTTAATTGTGAAAACTCGAAAAAAAAAAAATTGACAAATTTAAATTTTTTTAAATTTGAAATGGAGTATGCAGAATTATTAACCTAAGAAAAACTAACATAGAAAAGCTTTCCGAATTAAAATTAATGCACTTTTGACTAAGTTATGAGATTTTTATGCTTTGATTTTTTGAACAATTGTTCAATAAAATTATAAATAAATTCGACCAAGAATGATATTGTAATTTAACCCAGAAGCTTGTAACGCTGTGAAGGAGTCATTTCCGACCCTATAATCCATATATATTCTTAATCGGAATCAACAGGCGAATCGATCTAGCTATGTTTGAAAGAAATATACATTTTTAAAATTTTTCCAATTTTTTAAGGAATCTCATTGTAAAAATTTAAAAAAAAAAAATTTATACAAATTTAAATTTTTTTAAATTTGAAATTGAGTATGCAGAATTATTAACCTAAGAAAAACTTACACATGCTTTTGATTTTTTTAACAATATTTCAATATAATTATAGATAAATATTGACCAAGAACGGTATTGTAATTTAACCCAGAAGCTTGTAACGCTGTGAAGGAGTCATTTCCGACCCTATAATCCATATATATTCTTAATCAGAATCAACAAGCCAAACGATCTAGCTATAATTGAAAGAAATGTAAATGTATACAATTTTTTCCAATTTTTTTAATTGTGAAAACTCGAAAAAAAAATTGACAAATTTAAATTTTTGTAAAATTTGAAATTGAGTATGCAGAATTATTAACCTAAGAAAAACTAACATATGCTTTCATTTTTTGAACAATATTTCAATATAATTATAGATAAATATTGACCAAGAACGGTATTGTAATTTAAACCAGAAGCTTGTAACGCTGTGAAGGAGTCATTTCCGACCCTATAATCCATATATATTTTAATCAGAATCAACAGGCGAAACGATCTAGCTATAATTGAAAGAAATGTAAATGTATACAATTTTTTCCAATTTTTTTAATTGTGAAAACTCGAAAAAAAAATTGACAAATTTAAATTTTTGTAAAATTTGAAATGGAGTATGCAGAATTATTAACGTAAGAAAAAGTAGCATAGAACAGCTTTCCGAATTAAAATTGATGCACTTTTGACTCAGTTATGAGATTTATATGCTTTGATTTTTTCAACATTTGTTCAATAAAATTATAGATAAATTCGAGCAAGAATGATATTGTAATTTAAACCAGAAGCTTGTAACGCTGTGAAGGAGTCATTTCCGACCCTATAATCCATACATATTCCTAATCAGAATCAACAGGCGAATCGATCTAGCTATGTTTGAAAGAAATGTACATTTTTAAAATTTTTCAAATTTTTTAAGGGATCTCATTGTAAAAATTGACAAAAAATTTGATACAAATTTAAATTTTTTTAAATTTGAAATTGAGTATGCAGAATTATTAACCTAAGAAAAACTAACATATGCTTTGATTTTGAACAATATTTCAATAAAATTATAGATAAATTCGACCAAGAATGATATTGTAATTTAAACCAGGAGCTTGTAACTCTGTGAAGGAGTCATTTCCGACCCTATAATCCATATATATTCTTAATCAGAATCAACAGGCGAATTGAACAAGCTATGTTTGAAAGAAAAATACATATTTTAAAATTTTTTCGTTGTTAAATTAAAAAAAAAAAAAATTTTTAAATTTAAATTTTTAAAAATTGGAAATTAAGTATGCAGAATTATTAACCTAAGAAAAATTGACATAGAAAAGCTTTCCGAATTAAAATTAATGCACTTTTGACTCAGTTATGAGATTTTTATGCTTTGATTTTTTGAACAATTGTTCAATAAAATTATAAATAAATTCGACCAAGAATGATATTGTAATTTAAACCAGAAGCTTGTAACGCTGTGAAGGAGTCATTTCCGACCCTATAATCCATATATATTTTAATCAGAATCAACAGGCGAAACGATCTAGCTATAATTGAAAGAAATGTAAATGTATACAATTTTTTCCAATTTTTTTAATTGTTAAAATTCAAAAAAAAAAATTGACAAATTTAAATTTTTTTAAATTTGAAATGGAGTATGCAGAATTATTAACCTAAGAAAAACTAACATAGAAAAGCTTTCCGAATTAAAATTAATGCATCTTTGAGTAAGTTATGAGATTTTTATGCTTTGATTTTTTGAACAATTGTTCAATAAAATTATAAATAAATTCGACCAAGAATGATATTGTAATTTAACCCAGAAGCTTGTAACGCTGTGAAGGAGTCATTTCCGACCCTATAATCCATATATATTTTAATCAGAATCAACAGGCGAAACGATCTAGCTATAATTGAAAGAAATGTAAATTTATACAATTTTTTCCAATTTTTTTAATTGTTAAAATTCGAAAAAAAAAATTGACAAATTTAAATTTTTTTAAATTTGAAATGGAGTATGCAGAATTATTAACCTAAGAAAAACTAACATAGAAAAGCTTTCCGAATTAAAATTAATGCATTTTTGACTAAGTTATGAGATTTTTATGCTTTGATTTTTTGAACAATTGTTCAATAAAATTATAAATAAATTCGACCAAGAATGATATTGTAATTTAACCCAGAAGCTTGTAACGCTGTGAAGGAGTCATTTCCGACCCTATAATCCATATATATTCTTAATCAGAATCAACAAGCCAAACGATCTAGCTATAATTGAAAGAAATGTAAATGTATACAATTTTTTCCAATTTTTTTAATTGTGAAAACTCGAAAAAAAAATTGACAAATTTAAATTTTTGTAAAATTTGAAATTGAGTATGCAGAATTATTAACCTAAGAAAAACTAACATATGCTTTCATTTTTTGAACAATATTTCAATATAATTATAGATAAATATTGACCAAGAACGGTATTGTAATTTAAACCAGAAGCTTGTAACGCTGTGAAGGAGTCATTTCCGACCCTATAATCCATATATATTTTAATCAGAATCAACAGGCGAAACGATCTAGCTATAATTGAAAGAAATGTAAATGTATACAATTTTTTCCAATTTTTTTAATTGTGAAAACTCGAAAAAAAAATTGACAAATTTAAATTTTTGTAAAATTTGAAATGGAGTATGCAGAATTATTAACGTAAGAAAAAGTAGCATAGAACAGCTTTCCGAATTAAAATTGATGCACTTTTGACTCAGTTATGAGATTTATATGCTTTGATTTTTTCAACATTTGTTCAATAAAATTATAGATAAATTCGAGCAAGAATGATATTGTAATTTAAACCAGAAGCTTGTAACGCTGTGAAGGAGTCATTTCCGACCCTATAATCCATACATATTCCTAATCAGAATCAACAGGCGAATCGATCTAGCTATGTTTGAAAGAAATGTACATTTTTAAAATTTTTCAAATTTTTTAAGGGATCTCATTGTAAAAATTGACAAAAAATTTGATACAAATTTAAATTTTTTTAAATTTGAAATTGAGTATGCAGAATTATTAACCTAAGAAAAACTAACATATGCTTTGATTTTGAACAATATTTCAATAAAATTATAGATAAATTCGACCAAGAATGATATTGTAATTTAAACCAGGAGCTTGTAACTCTGTGAAGGAGTCATTTCCGACCCTATAATCCATATATATTCTTAATCAGAATCAACAGGCGAATTGAACAAGCTATGTTTGAAAGAAAAATACATATTTTAAAATTTTTTCGTTGTTAAATTAAAAAAAAAAAAAATTTTTAAATTTAAATTTTTAAAAATTGGAAATTAAGTATGCAGAATTATTAACCTAAGAAAAATTGACATAGAAAAGCTTTCCGAATTAAAATTAATGCACTTTTGACTCAGTTATGAGATTTTTATGCTTTGATTTTTTGAACAATTGTTCAATAAAATTATAAATAAATTCGACCAAGAATGATATTGTAATTTAAACCAGAAGCTTGTAACGCTGTGAAGGAGTCATTTCCGACCCTATAATCCATATATATTTTAATCAGAATCAACAGGCGAAACGATCTAGCTATAATTGAAAGAAATGTAAATGTATACAATTTTTTCCAATTTTTTTAATTGTTAAAATTCAAAAAAAAAAATTGACAAATTTAAATTTTTTTAAATTTGAAATGGAGTATGCAGAATTATTAACCTAAGAAAAACTAACATAGAAAAGCTTTCCGAATTAAAATTAATGCATCTTTGAGTAAGTTATGAGATTTTTATGCTTTGATTTTTTGAACAATTGTTCAATAAAATTATAAATAAATTCGACCAAGAATGATATTGTAATTTAACCCAGAAGCTTGTAACGCTGTGAAGGAGTCATTTCCGACCCTATAATCCATATATATTTTAATCAGAATCAACAGGCGAAACGATCTAGCTATAATTGAAAGAAATGTAAATTTATACAATTTTTTCCAATTTTTTTAATTGTTAAAATTCGAAAAAAAAAATTGACAAATTTAAATTTTTTTAAATTTGAAATGGAGTATGCAGAATTATTAACCTAAGAAAAACTAACATAGAAAAGCTTTCCGAATTAAAATTAATGCATTTTTGACTAAGTTATGAGATTTTTATGCTTTGATTTTTTGAACAATTGTTCAATAAAATTATAAATAAATTCGACCAAGAATGATATTGTAATTTAACCCAGAAGCTTGTAACGCTGTGAAGGAGTCATTTCCGACCCTATAATCCATATATATTCTTAATCGGAATCAACAGGCGAATCGATCTAGCTATGTTTGAAAGAAATATACATTTTTAAAATTTAAAATTGAAATTGAAAGAAATGTAAATTTATACAATTTTTTCCAATTTTTTTAATTGTTAAAATTCGAAAAAAAAAAATTGACAAATTTAAATTTTTTTAAATTTGAAATGGAGTATGCAGAATTATTAACCTAAGAAAAACTAACATAGAAAAGCTTTCCGAATTAAAATTAATGCACTTTTGACTAAGTTATGAGATTTTTATGCTTTGATTTTTTGAACAATTGTTCAATAAAATTATAAATAAATTCGACCAAGAATGATATTGTAATTTAACCCAGAAGCTTGTAACGCTGTGAAGGAGTCATTTCCGACCCTATAATCCATATATATTCTTAATCGGAATCAACAGGCGAATCGATCTAGCTATGTTTGAAAGAAATATACATTTTTAAAATTTTTCCAATTTTTTAAGGAATCTCATTGTAAATATTTAAAAAAAAAAAAAAAAATTTATACAAATTTAAATTTTTTTAAATTTGAAATTGAGTAAACAGAATTATTAACCTAAGAAAAACTAACACATGCTTTTGATTTTTTTTAACAATATTTCAATATAATTATAGATAAATATTGACCAAGAACGGTATTGTAATTTAACCCAGAAGCTTGTAACGCTGTGAAGGAGTCATTTCCGACCCTATAATCCATATATATTCTTAATCAGAATCAACAAGCCAAACGATCTAGCTATAATTGAAAGAAATGTAAATTTATAAAATTTTTTCCAATTTTTTTAATTGTTAAAATTCGAAAAAAAAATTGACAAATTTAAATTTTTGTAAAATTTGAAATTGAGTATGCAGAATTATTAACCTAAGAAAAACTAACATATGCTTTGATTTTTTGAACAATATTTCAATATAATTATAGATAAATATTGACCAAGAACGGTATTGTAATTTAACCCAGAAGCTTGTAACGCTGTGAAGGAGTCATTTCCGACCCTATAATCCATATATATTCTTAATCAGAATCAACAAGCCAAACGATCTAGCTATAATTGAAAGAAATGTAAATTTATAAAATTTTTTCCAATTTGTTTAATTGTTAAAATTGAAAAAAAAAAATTGACAAATTTAAATTTTTGTAAAATTTGAAATTGAGTATGCAGAATTATTAACCTAAGAAAAACTAACATATGCTTTCATTTTTTGAACAATATTTCAATATAATTATAGATAAATATTGACCAAGAACGGTATTGTAATTTAAACCAGAAGCTTGTAACGCTGTGAAGGAGTCATTTCCGACCCTATAATCCATATATATTCTTAATCAGAATCAACAGGCGAATCGATCTAGCTATGTTTGAAAGAAATATACATTTTTAAAATTTTTCCAATTTTTTAAGGGATCTCATTGTAAAAATTGACAAAAAAAATTGATACAAATTTAAATTTTTTTTAAATTTGAAATTGAGTATGCAGAATTATTAACCTAAGAAAAACTAACATATGCTTTGATTTTGAACAATATTTCAATAAAATTATAGATAAATTCGACCTAGAATGATATTGTAATTTAAACCAGGAGCTTGTAACTCTGTGAAGGAGTCATTTCCGACCCTATAATCCATATATATTCTTAATCAGAATCAACAGGCGAATTGAACAAGCTATGTTTGAAAGAAAAATACATATTTTAAAATTTTTTCGTTGTTAAATTAAAAAAAAAAAAAATTTTTAAATTTAAATTTTTAAAAATTGGAAATTAAGTATGCAGAATTATTAACCTAAGAAAAATTGACATAGAAAAGCTTTCCGAATTAAAATTAATGCACTTTTGACTCAGTTATGAGATTTTTATGCTTTGATTTTTTGAACAATTGTTCAATAAATTTATAAATAAATTCGACCAAGAATGATATTGTAATTTAAACCAGAAGCTTGTAACGCTGTGAAGGAGTCATTTCCGACCCTATAATCCATATATATTCTTAATCAGAATCAACAGGCGAATCGATCTAGCTATGTTTGAAAGAAATATACATTTTTAAAATTTTTCCAATTTTTTAAGGGATCTCATTGTAAAAATTGACAAAAAAAATTGATACAAATTTAAATTTTTTTAAATTTGAAATTGAGTATGCAGAATTATTAACCTAAGAAAAACTAACATATGCTTTGATTTTGAACAATATTTCAATAAAATTATAGATAAATTCGACCAAGAATGATATTGTAATTTAAACCAGGAGCTTGTAACTCTGTGAAGGAGTCATTTCCGACCCTATAATCCATATATATTCTTAATCAGAATCAACAGGCGAATTGAACAAGCTATGTTTGAAAGAAAAATACATATTTTAAAATTTTTTCGTTGTTAAATTAAAAAAAAAAAAAAATTTTTTAATTTAAATTTTTAAAAATTGGAAATTAAGTATGCAGAATTATTAACCTAAGAAAAATTGACATAGAAAAGCTTTCCGAATTAAAATTAATGCACTTTTGACTCAGTTATGAGATTTTTATGCTTTGATTTTTTGAACAATTGTTCAATAAATTTATAAATAAATTCGACCAAGAATGATATTGTAATTTAAACCAGAAGCTTGTAACGCTGTGAAGGAGTCATTTCCGACCCTATAATCCATATATATTCTTAATCAGAATCAACAGGCGAATCGATCTAGCTATGTTTGAAAGAAATATACATTTTTAAAATTTTTCCAATTTTTTAAGGGATCTCATTGTAAAAATTGACAAAAAAAATTGATACAAATTTAAATTTTTTTAAATTTGAAATTGAGTATGCAGAATTATTAACCTAAGAAAAACTAACATATGCTTTGATTTTGAACAATATTTCAATAAAATTATAGATAAATTCGACCAAGAATGATATTGTAATTTAAACCAGGAGCTTGTAACTCTGTGAAGGAGTCATTTCCGACCCTATAATCCATATATATTCTTAATCAGAATCAACAGGCGAATTGAACAAGCTATGTTTGAAAGAAAAATACATATTTTAAAATTTTTTCGTTGTTAAATTAAAAAAAAAAAAATTTTTTAATTTAAATTTTTAAAAATTGGAAATTAAGTATGCAGAATTATTAACCTAAGAAAAATTGACATAGAAAAGCTTTCCGAATTAAAATTAATGCACTTTTGACTCAGTTATGAGATTTTTATGCTTTGATTTTTTGAACAATTGTTCAATAAATTTATAAATAAATTCGACCAAGAATGATATTGTAATTTAAACCAGAAGCTTGTAACGCTGTGAAGGAGTCATTTCCGACCCTATAATCCATATATATTTTAATCAGAATCAACAGGCGAAACGATCTAGCTATAATTGAAAGAAATGTAAATTTATACAATTTTTTCCAATTTTTTTTAATTGTTAAAATTTGAAAAAAAAATTGACAAATTTTAATTTTTTTAAATTTGAAATGGAGTATGCAGAATTATTAACCTAAGAAAAACTAGCAAAGAACAGCTTTCCGAATTAAAATTGATGCACTTTTGACTCAGTTATGAGATTTATATGCTTTGATTTTTTCAACATTTGTTCAATAATATTATAGATAAATTCGAGCAAGAATGATATTGTAATTTAAACCAGAAGCTTGTAACGCTGTGAAGGAGTCACTCTATAATCCATACATATTCCTAATCAGAATCAACAGGCGAATCGATCTAGCTATGTTTGAAAGAAATGTACATTTTTAAAATTTTTCAAATTTTTTAAGGGATCTCATTGTAAAAATTGACAAAAAATTTGATACAAATTTAAATTTTTTTAAATTTGAAATTGAGTATGCTGAATTATTAACCTAAGAAAAACTAACATATGCTTTGATTTTTTGAACAATATTTCAATAAAATTATAGATAAATTCGAGCAAGAATGATATTGTAATTTAAACCAGAAGCTTGTAACTCTGTGAAGGAGTCATTTCCGACCCTATAATCCATATATATTCTTAATCAGAATCAACAGGCGAATTGAACAAGCTATGTTTGAAAGAAAAATACATATTTTAAAATTTTTTCGTTGTTAAATTAAAAAAAAAAATTTTTTAAATTTAAATTTTTAAAAATTGGAAATTAAGTATGCAGAATTATTAACCTAAGAAAAATTGACATAGAAAAGCTTTCCGAATTAAAATTAATGCACTTTTGACTCAGTTATGAGATTTTTATGCTTTGATTTTTTGAACAATTGTTCAATAAAATTATAAATAAATTCGACCAAGAATGATATTGTAATTTAAACCAGAAGCTTGTAACGCTGTGAAGGAGTCATTTCCGACCCTATAATCCATATATATTCTTAATCAGAATCAACAGGCGAATCGATCTAGCTATGTTTGAAAGAAATATACATTTTTAAAATTTTTCCAATTTTTTAAGGGATCTCATTGTAAAAATTGACAAAAAAAATTGATACAAATTTAAATTTTTTTAAATTTGAAATTGAGTATGCAGAATTATTAACCTAAGAAAAACTAACATATGTTTTTTATTTTTTTAACAATATTTCAATATAATTATAGATAAATATTGACCAAGAACGGTATTGTAATTTAACCCAGAAGCTTGTAACGCTGTGAAGGAGTCATTTCCGACCCTATAATCCATATATATTCTTAATCAGAATCAACAAGCCAAACGATCTAGCTATAATTGAAAGAAATGTAAATTTATAAAATTTTTTCCAATTTTTTTAATTGTTAAAATTCGAAAAAAAAATTGACAAATTTAAATTTTTGTAAAATTTGAAATTGAGTATGCAGAATTATTAACCTAAGAAAAACTAACATATGCTTTGATTTTTTGAACAATATTTCAATATAATTATAGATAAATATTGACCAAGAACGGTATTTTAATTTAACCCAGAAGCTTGTAACGCTGTGAAGGAGTCATTTCCGACCCTATAATCCATATATATTCTTAATCAGAATCAACAGGCGAATCGATCTAGCTATGTTTGAAAGAAATATACATTTTTAAAATTTTTCCAATTTTTTAAGGGATCTCATTGTAAAAATTGACAAAAAAAATTGATACAAATTTAAATTTTTTTAAATTTGAAATTGAGTATGCAGAATTATTAACCTAAGAAAAACTAACATATGCTTTGATTTTGAACAATATTTCAATAAAATTATAGATAAATTCGACCAAGAATGATATTGTAATTTAAACCAGGAGCTTGTAACTCTGTGAAGGAGTCATTTCCGACCCTATAATCCATATATATTCTTAATCAGAATCAACAGGCGAATTGAACAAGCTATGTTTGAAAGAAAAATACATATTTTAAAATTTTTTCGTTGTTAAATTAAAAAAAAAAAAAATTTTTAAATTTAAATTTTTAAAAATTGGAAATTAAGTATGCAGAATTATTAACCTAAGAAAAATTGACATAGAAAAGCTTTCCGAATTAAAATTTATGCGCTTTTGACTCAGTTATGAGATTTTTATGCTTTGATTTTTTGAACAATTGTTCAATAAATTTATAAATAAATTCGACCAAGAATGATATTGTAATTTAAACCAGAAGCTTGTAACGCTGTGAAGGAGTCATTTCCGACCCTATAATCCATATATATTCTTAATCAGAATCAACAGGCGAATCGATCTAGCTATGTTTGAAAGAAATATACATTTTTAAAATTTTTCCAATTTTTTAAGGGATCTCATTGTAAAAATTGACAAAAAAAATTGATACAAATTTAAATTTTTTTAAATTTGAAATTGAGTATGCAGAATTATTAACCTAAGAAAAACTAACATATGTTTTTTATTTTTTTAACAATATTTCAATATAATTATAGATAAATATTGACCAAGAACGGTATTGTAATTTAACCCAGAAGCTTGTAACGCTGTGAAGGAGTCATTTCCGACCCTATAATCCATATATATTCTTAACCAGAATCAACAAGCCAAACGATCTAGCTATAATTGAAAGAAATGTAAATTTATAAAATTTTTTCCAATTTTTTTAATTGTTAAAATTCGAAAAAAAAATTGACAAATTTAAATTTTTGTAAAATTTGAAATTGAGTATGCAGAATTATTAACCTAAGAAAAACTAACATATGCTTTGATTTTTTGAACAATATTTCAATATAATTATAGATAAATATTGACCAAGAACGGTATTTTAATTTAACCCAGAAGCTTGTAACGCTGTGAAGGAGTCATTTCCGACCCTATAATCCATATATATTCTTAATCAGAATCAACAGGCGAATCGATCTAGCTATGTTTGAAAGAAATATACATTTTTAAAATTTTTCCAATTTTTTAAGGGATCTCATTGTAAAAATTGACAAAAAAAATTGAGTATGCAGAATTATTAACCTAAGAAAAACTAACATACGTTTTTTATTTTTTTAACAATATTTCAATATAATTATAGATAAATTTTGACCAAGAACGGTATTGTAATTTAACCCATAAGCTTGTAACGCTGTGAAGGAGTCATTTCCGACCCTATAATCCATATATATTCTTAATCAGAATCAACAAGCCAAACGATCTAGCTATAATTGAAAGAAATGTAAATTTATAAAATTTTTTCCAATTTTTTTAATTGTTAAAATTCGAAAAAAAAATTGACAAATTTAAATTTTTGTAAAATTTGAAATTGAGTATGCAGAATTATTAACCTAAGAAAAACTAACATATGCTTTGATTTTTTGAACAATATTTCAATATAATTATAGATAAATATTGACCAAGAACGGTATTTTAATTTAACCCAGAAGCTTGTAACGCTGTGAAGGAGTCATTTCCGACCCTATAATCCATATATATTCTTAATCAGAATCAACAGGCCAAACGATCTAGCTATAATTGAAAGAAATGTAAATTTATACAATTTTTTCCAATTTTTTTAATTGTTAAAATTTGAAAAAAAAAAAATTGACAAATTTTAATTTTTTAAATTTGAAATGGAGTATGCAGAATTATTAACCTAAGAAAAACTAACATAGAAAAGCTTTCCGAATTAAAATTAATGCACTTTTGACTCAGTTATGAGATTTTTATGCTTTGATTCTTTGAACAATTGTTCAATAAAATTATAAATAAATTCGACCAAGAATGATATTGTAATTTAAACCAGAAGCTTGTAACGCTGTGAAGGAGTCATTTCCGACCCTATAATCCATATATATTCTTAATCAGAATCAACAGGCGAATCGATCTAGCTATGTTTGAAAGAAATATACATTTAAAAAATTTTTCCAATTTTTTAAGGGATCTCATTGTAAAAATTTACAAAAAAAAAATTTATACAAATTTAAATTTTTTTAAATTTGAAATTGAGTATGCAGAATTATTAACCTAAGAAAAACTAACACATGCTTTTGATTTTTTTAACAATATTTCAATATAATTATAGATAAATATTGACCAAGAACGGTATTGTAATTTAACCCAGAAGCTTGTAACGCTGTGAAAGAGTCATTTCCGACCCTACAATCCATATATATTCTGAATAAGAATCAACAGGCCAAACAATCTAGCTATAATTTAAAGAAATGTAAATTTATAAAATTTTTTCCAATTTGTTTAATTGTTAAAATTGAAAAAAAAAAATTGACAAATTTAAATTTTTGTAAAATTTGAAATTGAGTATGCAGAATTATTAACCTAAGAAAAACTAACATATGCTTTCATTTTTTGAACAATATTTCAATATAATTATAGATAAATATTGACCAAGAACGGTATTGTAATTTAACCCAGAAGCTTGTAACGCTGTGAAGGAGTCATTTCCGACCCAATAATCCATAAATATTTTAATCAGAATCAACAGGCGAAACGATCTAGCTATAATTGAAAGAAATGTAAATGTATACAATTTTTTCCAATTTTTTTAATTGTTAAAATTCGAAAAAAAAATTGACAAATTTAAATTTTTGTAAAATTTGAAATGGAGTATGCAGAATTATTAACCTAAGAAAAACTAGCAAAGAACAGCTTTCCGAATTAAAATTGATGCACTTTTGACTCAGTTATGAGATTTTTATGCTTTGATTTTTTGAACAATTGTTCAATAAATTTATAAATAAATTCGACCAAGAATGATATTGTAATTTAAACCAGAAGCTTGTAACGCTGTGAAGGAGTCATTTCCGACCCTATAATCCATATATATTCTTAATCAGAATCAACAGGCGAATCGATCTAGCTATGTTTGAAAGAAATATACATTTTTAAAATTTTTCCAATTTTTTAAGGGATCTCATTGTAAAAATTGACAAAAAAAATTGATACAAATTTAAATTTTTTTAAATTTGAAATTGAGTATGCAGAATTATTAACCTATGAAATCTAACATATGTTTTTTATTTTTTTAACAATATTTCAATATAATTATAGATAAATATTGACCAAGAACGGTATTGTAATTTAACCCAGAAGCTTGTAACGCTGTGAAGGAGTCATTTCCGACCCTATAATCCATATATATTCTTAATCAGAATCAACAAGCCAAACGATCTAGCTATAATTGAAAGAAATGTAAATTTATAAAATTTTTTCCAATTTTTTTAATTGTTAAAATTCGAAAAAAAATTGACAAATTTAAATTTTTGTAAAATTTGAAATTGAGTATGCAGAATTATTAACCTTAGAAAAACTAACATATGCTTTGATTTTTTGAACAATATTTCAATATAATTATAGATAAATATTGACCAAGAACGGTATTTTAATTTAACCCAGAAGCTTGTAACGCTGTGAAGGAGTCATTTCCGACCCTATAATCCATATATATTCTTAATCAGAATCAACAGGCGAATCGATCTAGCTATGTTTGAAAGAAATATACATTTTTAAAATTTTTCCAATTTTTTAAGGGATCTCATTGTAAAAATTGACAAAAAAAATTGATACAAATTTAAATTTTTTTAAATTTGAAATTGAGTATGCAGAATTATTAACCTAAGAAAAACTAACATATGCTTTCATTTTTTGAACAATATTTCAATATAATTATAGATAAATATTGACCAAGAACGGTATTTTAATTTAACCCAGAAGCTTGTAACGCTGTGAAGGAGTCATTTCCGACCCTATAATCCATATATATTCTTAATCAGAATCAACAGGCCAAACGATCTAGCTATAATTGAAAGAAATGTAAATTTATACAATTTTTTCCAATTTTTTTAATTGTTAAAATTTGAAAAAAAAAAAATTGACAAATTTTAATTTTTTAAATTTGAAATGGAGTATGCAGAATTATTAACCTAAGAAAAACTAACATAGAAAAGCTTTCCGAATTAAAATTAATGCACTTTTGACTCAGTTATGAGATTTTTATGCTTTGATTTTTTGAACAATTGTTCAATAAAATTATAAATAAATTCGACCAAGAATGATATTGTAATTTAACCCAGAAGCTTGTAACGCTGTGAAGGAGTCATTTCCGACCCTATAATCCATATATATTCTTAATCAGAATCAACAGGCGAATCGATCTAGCTATGTTTGAAAGAAATATACATTTAAAAAATGTTTCCAATTTTTTAAGGGATCTCATTGTAAAAATTTACAAAAAAAAAATTTATACAAATTTAAATTTTTTTAAATTTGAAATTGAGTATGCAGAATTATTAACCTAAGAAAAACTAACACATGCTTTTGATTTTTTTAACAATATTTCAATATAATTATAGATAAATATTGACCAAGAACGGTATTGTAATTTAACCCAGAAGCTTGTAACGCTGTGAAGGAGTCATTTCCGACCCTACAATCCATATATATTCTGAATAAGAATCAACAGGCGAAACAATCTAGCTATAATTTAAAGAAATGTAAATTTATAAAATTTTTTCCAATTTGTTTAATTGTTAAAATTGAAAAAAAAAATTGACAAATTTAAATTTTTGTAAAATTTGAAATTGAGTATGCAGAATTATTAACCTAAGAAAAACTAACATATGCTTTCATTTTTTGAACAATATTTCAATATAATTATAGATAAATATTGACCAAGAACGGTATTGTAATTTAACCCAGAAGCTTGTAACGCTGTGAAGGAGTCATTTCCGACCCTATAATCCATATATATTTTAATCAGAATCAACAGGCGAAACGATCTAGCTATAATTGAAAGAAATGTAAATGTATACAATTTTTTCCAATTTTTTTAATTGTTAAAATTCGAAAAAAAAATGGACAAATTTAAATTTTTGTAAAATTTGAAATGGAGTATGCAGAATTATTAACCTAAGAAAAACTAGCAAAGAACAGCTTTCCGAATTAAAATTGATGCACTTTTGACTCAGTTATGAGATTTATATGCTTTGATTTTTTCAACATTTGTTCAATAATATTATAGATAAATTCGAGCAAGAATGATATTGTAATTTAAACCAGAAGCTTGTAACGCTGTGAAGGAGTCATTTCCGACCCTATAATCCATACATATTCCTAATCAGAATCAACAGGCGAATCGATCTAGCTATGTTTGAAAGAAATGTACATTTTTAAAATTTTTCAAATTTTTTAAGGGATCTCATTGTAAAAATTGACAAAAAATTTGATACAAATTTAAATTTTTTTAAATTTGAAATTGAGTATGCAGAATTATTAACCTATGAAAAACTAACATATGTTTTTTATTTTTTTAACAATATTTCAATATAATTATAGATAAATATTGACCAAGAACGGTATTGTAATTTAACCCAGAAGCTTGTAACGCTGTGAAGGAGTCATTTCCGACCCTATAATCCATATATATTCTTAATCAGAATCAACAAGCCAAACGATCTAGCTATAATTGAAAGAAATGTAAATTTATAAAATTTTTTCCAATTTTTTTAATTGTTAAAATTCGAAAAAAAAATTGACAAATTTAAATTTTTGTAAAATTTGAAATTGAGTATGCAGAATTATTAACCTAAGAAAAACTAACATATGCTTTGATTTTTTGAACAATATTTCAATATAATTATAGATAAATATTGACCAAGAACGGTATTTTAATTTAACCCAGAAGCTTGTAACGCTGTGAAGGAGTCATTTCCGACCCTATAATCCATATATATTCTTAATCAGAATCAACAGGCGAATCGATCTAGCTATGTTTGAAAGAAATATACATTTTTAAAATTTTTCCAATTTTTTAAGGGATCTCATTGTAAAAATTGACAAAAAAAAATTGATACAAATTTAATTTTTTTTAAATTTGAAATTGAGTATGCAGAATTATTAACCTAAGAAAAACTAACATATGTTTTTTATTTTTTTAACAATATTTCAATATAATTATAGATAAATATTGACCAAGAACGGTATTGTAATTTAACCCAGAAGCTTGTAACGCTGTGAAGGAGTCATTTCCGACCCTATAATCCATATATATTCTTAATCAGAATCAACAAGCCAAACGATCTAGCTATAATTGAAAGAAATGTAAATTTATAAAATTTTTTCCAATTTTTTTAATTGTTAAAATTCGAAAAAAAAAATTGACAAATTTAAATTTTTGTAAAATTTGAAATTGAGTATGCAGAATTATTAACCTAAGAAAAACTAACATATGCTTTGATTTTTTGAACAATATTTCAATATAATTATAGATAAATATTGACCAAGAACGGTATTTTAATTTAACCCAGAAGCTTGTAACGCTGTGAAGGAGTCATTTCCGACCCTATAATCCATATATATTCTTAATCAGAATCAACAGGCCAAACGATCTAGCTATAATTGAAAGAAATGTAAATTTATACAATTTTTTCCAATTTTTTTAATTGTTAAAATTTGAAAAAAAAAAAAAATTGACAAATTTTAATTTTTTAAATTTGAAATGGAGTATGCAGAATTATTAACCTAAGAAAAACTAACATAGAAAAGCTTTCCGAATTAAAATTAATGCACTTTTGACTCAGTTATGAGATTTTTATGCTTTGATTTTTTGAACAATTGTTTAATAAAATTATAAATAAATTCGACCAAGAATGATATTGTAATTTAACCCAGAAGCTTGTAACGCTGTGAAGGAGTCATTTCCGACCATATAATCCATATATATTCTTAATCAGAATCAACAGGCGAATCGATCTAGCTATGTTTGAAAGAAATATACATTTAAAAAATTTTTCCAATTTTTTAAGGGATCTCATAGTAAAAATTTACAAAAAAAAATGTATACAAATTTAAATTTTTTTAAATTTGAAATTGAGTATGCAGAATTATTAACCTAAGAAAAACTAACACATGCTTTTGATTTTTTTAACAATATTTTAATATAATTATAGATAAATATTGACCAAGAACGGTATTGTAATTTAACCCAGAAGCTTGTAACGCTGTGAAGGAGTCATTTCCGACCCTACAATCCATATATATTCTGAATAAGAATCAACAGGCGAAACAATCTAGCTATAATTTAAAGAAATGTAAATTTATAAAATTTTTTCCAATTTGTTTAATTGTTAAAATTGAAAAAAAAAATTGACAAATTTAAATTTTTGTAAAATTTGAAATTGAGTATGCAGAATTATTAACCTAAGAAAAACTAACATATGCTTTCATTTTTTGAACAATATTTCAATATAATTATAGATAAATATTGACCAAGAACGGTATTGTAATTTAACCCAGAAGCTTGTAATGCTGTGAAGGAGTCATTTCCGACCCTATAATCCATATATATTTTAATCAGAATCAACAGGCGAAACGATCTAGCTATAATTGAAAGAAATGTAAATGTATACAATTTTTTCCAATTTTTTTAATTGTTAAAATTCGAAAAAAAAATTGACAAATTTAAATGTTTGTAAAATTTGAAATGGAGTATGCAGAATTATTAACCTAAGAAAAACTAGCAAAGAACAGCTTTCCGAATTAAAATTGATGCACTTTTGACTCAGTTATGAGATTTATATGCTTTGATTTTTTCAACATTTGTTCAATAATATTATAGATAAATTCGAGCAAGAATGATATTGTAATTTAAACCAGAAGCTTGTAACGCTGTGAAGGAGTCATTTCCGACCCTATAATCCATACATATTCCTAATCAGAATCAACAGGCGAATCGATCTAGCTATGTTTGAAAGAAATGTACATTTTTAAAATTTTTCAAATTTTTTAAGGGATCTCATTGTAAAAATTGACAAAAAATTTGATACAAATTTAAATTTTTTTAAATTTGAAATTGAGTATGCTGAATTATTAACCTAAGAAAAACTAACATATGCTTTGATTTTTTGAACAATATTTCAATAAAATTATAGATAAATTCGAGCAAGAATGATATTGTAATTTAAACCAGAAGCTTGTAACTCTGTGAAGGAGTCATTTCCGACCCTATAATCCATATATATTCTTAATCAGAATCAACAGGCGAATTGAACAAGCTATGTTTGAAAGAAAAATACATATTTTAAAATTTTTTCGTTGTTAAATTAAAAAAAAAAATTTTTTAAATTTAAATTTTTAAAAATTGGAAATTAAGTATGCAGAATTATTAACCTAAGAAAAATTGACATAGAAAAGCTTTCCGAATTAAAATTAATGCACTTTTGACTCAGTTATGAGATTTTTATGCTTTGATTTTTTGAACAATTGTTCAATAAAATTATAAATAAATTCGACCAAGAATGATATTGTAATTTAAACCAGAAGCTTGTAACGCTGTGAAGGAGTCATTTCCGACCATATAATCCATATATATTCTTAATCAGAATCAACAGGCGAATCGATCTAGCTATGTTTGAAAGAAATATACATTTTTAAAATTTTTCCAATTTTTTAAGGGATCTCATTGTAAAAATTGACAAAAAAAATTGATACAAATTTAAATTTTTTTAAATTTGAAATTGAGTATGCAGAATTATTAACCTAAGAAAAACTAACATATGTTTTTTATTTTTTTAACAATATTTCAATATAATTATAGATAAATATTGACCAAGAACGGTATTGTAATTTAACCCAGAAGCTTGTAACGCTGTGAAGGAGTCTTTTCCGACCCTATAATCCATATATATTCTTAATCAGAATCAACAAGCCAAACGATCTAGCTATAATTGAAAGAAATGTAAATTTATAAAATGTTTTCCAATTTTTTTAATTGTTAAAATTCGAAAAAAAAATTGACAAATTTAAATTTTTGTAAAATTTGAAATTGAGTATGCAGAATTATTAACCTAAGAAAAACTAACATATGCTTTGATTTTTTGAACAATATTTCAATATAATTATAGATAAATATTGACCAAGAACGGTATTTTAATTTAACCCAGAAGCTTGTAACGCTGTGAAGGAGTCATTTCCGACCCTATAATCCATATATATTCTTAATCAGAATCAACAGGCCAAACGATCTAGCTATAATTGAAAGAAATGTAAATTTATACAATTTTTTCCAATTTTTTTAATTGTTAAAATTTGAAAAAAAAAAAATTGACAAATTTTAATTTTTTTAAATTTAAAATGGAGTATGCAGAATTATTAACCTAAGAAAAACTAACATAGAAAAGCTTTCCGAATTAAAATTAATGCATTTTTGACTAAGTTATGAGATTTTTATGCTTTGATTTTTTGAACAATTGTTCAATAAAATTATAAATAAATTCGACCAAGAATGATATTGTAATTTAACCCAGAAGCTTGTAACGCTGTGAAGGAGTCATTTCCGACCCTATAATCCATATATATTCTTAATCGGAATCAACAGGCGAATCGATCTAGCTATGTTTGAAAGAAATATACATTTTTAAAATTTTTCCAATTTTTTAAGGGATCTCATTGTAAAAATTGACAAAAAAAATTGATACAAATTTAAATTTTTTAAAATTTGAAATTGAGTATGCAGAATTATAAACCTAAGAAAAACTAACACATGCTTTTAATTTTTTTAACAATATTTCAATATAATTATAGATAAATATTGACCAAGAACGGTATTGTAATTTAACCCAGAAGCTTGTAACGCTGTGAAGGAGTCATTTCCGACCCTATAATCCATATATATTCTGAATAAGAATCAACAGGCGAAACGATCTAGCTATAATTGAAAGAAATGTAAATGTATACAATTTTTTCCAATTTTTTTAATTGTTAAAATTCGAAAAAAAAATTGACAAATTTAAATTTTTGTAAAATTTGAAATGGAGTATGCAGAATTATTAACCTAAGAAAAACTAACATATGCTTTCATTTTTTGAACAATATTTCAATATAATTATAGATAAATATTGACCAAGAACGGTATTGTAATTTAACCCAGAAGCTTGTAACGCTGTGAAGGAGTCATTTCCGACCCTATAATCCATATATATTTTAATCAGAATCAACAGGCGAAACGATCTAGCTATAATTGAAAGAAATGTACATTTATACAATTTTTTCCAATTTGTTTAATTGTTAAAATTGAAAAAAAAAAAATTGACAAATTTTAATTTTTGTAAAATTTGAAATTGAGTATGCAGAATTATTAACCTAAGAAAAACTAACATATGCTTTCATTTTTTGAACAATATTTCAATATAATTATAGATAAATATTGACCAAGAACGGTATTGTAATTTAACCCAGAAGCTTGTAACGCTGTGAAGGAGTCATTTCCGACCCTATAATCCATATATATTTTAATCAGAATCAACAGGCGAAACGATCTAGCTATAATTGAAAGAAATGTAAATGTATACAATTTTTTCCAATTTTTTTAATTGTTAAAATTCGAAAAAAAAATTGACAAATTTAAATTTTTGTAAAATTTGAAATGGAGTATGCAGAATTATTAACCTAAGAAAAACTAGCATAGAACAGCTTTCCGAATTAAAATTGATGCACTTTTGACTCAGTTATGAGATTTATATGCTTTGATTTTTTCAACATTTGTTCAATAAAATTATAGATAAATTCGAGCAAGAATGATATTGTAATTTAAACCAGAAGCTTGTAACGCTGTGAAGGAGTCATTTCCGACCCTATAATCCATATATATTCTTAATCAGAATCAACAGGCGAATCGATCTCGCTATGTTTGAAAGAAATATACATTTTTAAAATTTTTCCAATTTTTTAAGGGATCTCATTGTAAAAATTGACAAAAAAAATTGATACAAATTTTAATTTTTTTTAAATTTGAAATTGAGTATGCAGAATTATTAACCTAAGAAAAACTAACATATGTTTTTTATTTTTTTAACAATATTTCAATATAATTATAGATAAATATTGACCAAGAACGGTATTGTAATTTAACCCAGATGCTTGTAACGCTGTGAAGGAGTCATTTCCGACCCTATAATCCATATATATTCTTAATCAGAATCAACAGGCCAAACGATCTAGCTATAATTGAAAGAAATGTAAATTTATACAATTTTTTTAATTGTTAAAATTCGAAAAAAAAATTGACAAATTTAAATTTTTGTAAAATTTGAAATTGAGTATGCAGAATTATTAACCTAAGAAAAACTAACATATGCTTTGATTTTTTGAACAATATTTCAATATAATTATAGATAAATATTGACCAAGAACGGTATTGTAATTTAACCCAGAAGCTTGTAACGCTGTGAAGGAGTCATTTCCGACCCTATAATCCATATATATTTTAATCAGAATCAACAGGCGAAACGATCTAGCTATAATTGAAAGAAATGTAAATGTATACAATTTTTTCCAATTTTTTTAATTGTTAAAATTCGAAAAAAAAAATTGACAAATTTAAATTTTTTTAAATTTGAAATGGAGTATGCAGAATTATTAACCTAAGAAAAACCAGCATAGAACAGCTTTCCGAATTAAAATTGATGCACTTTTGACTCAGTTATGAGATTTATTTGCTTTGATTTTTTCAACATTTGTTCAATAAAATTATAGATAAATTCGAGCAAGAATGATATTGTAATTTAAACCAGAAGCTTGTAACGCTGTGAAGGAGTCATTTCCGACCCTATAATCCATACACATTCCTAATCAGAATCAACAGGCGAATCGATCTAGCTATGTTTGAAAGAAATGTACAATTTTAAAATTTTTCCAATTTTTTACGGGATCTCATTGTAAAAATTGACAAAAAATTTGACACAAATTTAAATTTATTAAAATTTGAAATTGAGTATGCAGAATTATTAACCTAAGAAAAACTAACATATGCTTTGATTTTGAACAATATTTCAATAAAATTATAGATAAATTCGACCAAGAATGATATTGTAATTTAAACCAGGAGCTTGTAACTCTGTGAAGGAGTCATTTCCGACCCTATAATCCATATATATTCTTAATCAGAATCAACAGGCGAATTGAACAAGCTATGTTTGAAAGAAAAATACATATTTTAACATTTTTTCCAATTTTTTTGTTGTTAAATTAAAAAAAAAAATTGATAAAAATTTAAATTTTTAAAAATTTGAAATTAAGTATGCAGAATTATTAACCTAAGAAAAACTAACATAGAAAAGCTTTCCGAATTAAAATTAATGCACTTTTGACTTAGTTGTGAGATTTTTATGCTTTGATTTTTTGAACAATTGTTCAATAAATTTATAAATAAATTCGACCAAGAATGATATTGTAATTTAACCCAGAAGCTTGTAACGCTGTGAAGGAGTCATTTCCGACCCTATAATCCATATATATTCTGAATAAGAATCAACAGGCGAAACGATCTAGCTATGTTTGAAAGAAATATACAATTTTAAAATTTTTCCAATTTTTTAAGGGATCTCATTGTAAAAATTGACAAAAATTTGATACAAATTTAAATTTTTTTAAATTTGAAATTGAGTATGCAGAATTATTAACCTAAGAAAAACTAACATATGCTTTGATTTTTTGAACAATATTTCAATATAATTATAGATAAATTCGAGCAAGAATGATATTGTAATTTAAACCAGAAGCTTGTAACTCTGTGAAGGAGTCATTTCCGACCCTATAATCCATATATATTCTTAATCAGAATCAACAGGCGAATTGAACAAGCTATGTTTGAAAGAAAAATACATATTTTAAAATTTTTTCCAATTTTTTTGTTGTTAAATTTAAAAATAAAATTGATAAAAATTTAAATTTTTAAAAATTTGAAATTGAGTATGCAGAATTATTAACCTAAGAAAAACTAACATGTGCTTTGATTTTTTGAACAATATTTCAATATAATTATAGATAAATTCGAGCAAGAATGATATTGTAATTTAAACCAGAAGCTTGTAAGGAGTCATTTCCGACCCTATAATCCATATATATTCTTAATCAGAATCAACAGGCGAATTGAACAAGCTATGTTTGAAAGAAAAATACATATTTTAAAATTTTTTCCAATTTTTTTGTTGTTAAATTTAAAAATAAAATTGATAAAAATTTAAATTTTTAAAAATTTGAAATTGAGTATGCAGAATTATTAACCTAAGAAAAACTAACATAGAAAAGCTTTCCGAATTAAAATTAATGCACTTTTGACTCAGTTATGAGATTTTTATGCTTTGATTTTTTGAACAATTGTTCAATAAAATTATAAATAAATTCGACCAACAATGATATTGTAATTTAACACAGAAGCGTGTAACGCTGTGAAGGAGTCATTTCCGACCCTATAATCCATATATATTCTTAATCAGAATCAACAGGCGAATTGAACAAGCTATGTTTGAAAGAAAAATACATATTTTAACATTTTTTTCCAATTTTTTTGTTGTTAAATTTAAAAAAAAAATTTATAAAAATTTAAATTTTTAAAAATTTGAAATTGAGTATGCAGAATTATTAACCTTAGAAAAACTTACATACAAAAGCTTTCCGAATTAAAATTAATGCACTTTTGACTCAGTTATGAGATTTTTATGCTTTGATTTTTTGAACAATTGTTCAATAAAATTATAAATAAATTCGACCAAGAATGATATTGTAATTTAACACAGAAGCTTGTAACGCTGTGAAGGAGTCATTTCCGACCCTATAATCCATATATATTCTTAATCAGAATCAACAGGCGAATCGATCGAGCTATGTTTGAAAGAAATATACATTTTTAAAATTTTTCCAATTTTTTAAGGGATCTCATTGTAAAAATTGATAAAAAAATTTATACAAATTTAAATTTTTTTAAATTTGAAATTGAGTATGCAGAATTATTAACCTAAGAAAAACTAACATATGCTTTGATTTTTTTAACAATATTTCAATATAATTATAGATAAATATTGACCAAGAACGGTATTGTAATTTAACCCAGAAGCTTGTAACGCTGTGAAGGAGTCATTTCCGACCCTATAATCCATATATATTCTTAATCAGAATCAACAGGCGAATCGATCTAGCTATGTTTGAAAGAAATATACATTTTTAAAATTTTTCCAATTTTTTAAGGGATCTCATTGTAAAAATTGACAAAAAAAAATTGATACAAATTTAAATTTTTTTAAATTTGAAATTGAGTATGCAGAATTATTAACCTAAGAAAAACTAACATATGTTTTTTATTTTTTGAACAATATTTCAATATAATTATAGATAAATATTGACCAAAAACGGTATTGTAATTTAACCCAGAAGCTTGTAACGCTGTGAAGGAGTCATTTCCGACCATATAATCCATATATATTCTTAATCAGAACCAACAGGCGAATCGATCTAGCTATGTTTGAAAGAAATATACATTTTTAAAATTTGTCAAATTTTTTAAGGGATCTCATTGTAAAAATTGACAAAAAAATTGATAAAAACTTAAATTTTTTTTAATTTGAAATTGAGTATGCAGAATTATTAACCTAAGAAAAACTAACATATGCTTTGATTTTTTGAACAATATTTCAATATAATTGTAGATAAATATTGACCAAGAACGGTATTGTAATTTAACCCAGAAGCTTGTAACGCTGTGAAGGAGTCATTTCCGACCCTATAATCCATATATATTCTTAATCAGAATCAACAGGCGAATTGAACAAGCTATGTTTGAAAGAAAAATACATATTTTAAAATTTTTTCCAATTTTTTTGTTGTTAAATTTAAAAAAAAAATTGATACAAATTTAAATTTTTTTAAATTTGAAATTGAGTATGCAGACTTATTAACCTAAGAAAAACTAACATATGCTTTGATTTTTTAAACAATATTTCAATATAATTATAGCTAAGAATTGATCAAGAACGGTATTGTAATTAAACCCAGAAGCTTGTAACGCTGTGAAGGAGTCAATTCCGACCCTATAATCCATATATATTCTTAATCAGAATCAACAGGCAAATTGAACAAGCTATGTTTGAAAGAAAAATACATATTTAAAAATTTTTTCTAATTTTTTTGTTGTTAAATTAAAAAAAAAAATTGATAAAAATTTAAATTTTTGTAAAATTTGAAATTGAGTATGCAGAACTATTAACCTAAGAAAAACTAACATAGAACAGCTTCTTGAATTAAAATTGATGCACTTTTGACTCAGTTATGAGATTTTTATGCTTTGATTTTTTGAACAATTGTTCAATAAAATTATAAATAAATTCGACCAAGAATGATATTGTAATTTAACCCAGAAGCTTGTAACGCTGTGAAGAAGTCATTTCCGACCCTATAATCGATATATATTCTTAATCAGAATCAACAGGCGAATCGATCTAGCTATGTTTGAAAGAAATATACATATTTAAAATTTTTCCAATTTTTTAAGGGATCTCATTGTAAAAATTGACAAAAAAATTGATAAGAACTTAAATTTTTTTAAATTTGAAATTGAGTATGCAGAATTATTAACCTAAGAAAAACTAACATATGCTTTGATTTTTTGAACAATATTTCAATATAATTATAGATAAATATTGACTAAGAACGGTATTGTAATTTAACCCAGAAGCTTGTAACGCTGTGAAGGAGTCAATTCCGACCCTATAATCCATATATATTCTTAATCAGAATCAACAGGCGAATTGAACAAGCTATGTTTGAAAGAAAAATACATATTTTAAAATTTATTCAAATTTTTTTGTTGTTAAATTTAAAAAAAAAATTGATACAAATTTAAATTTTTTTAAATTTGAAATTGAGTATGCAGACTTATTAACCTAAGAAAAACTAACATATGCTTTGATTTTTGAACAATATTTCAATATAATTATAGCTAAATATTGACCAAGAACGGTATTGTAAGTTAACCCAGAAGCTTGTAACGCTGTGAAGGAGTCAATTCCGACCCTATAATCCATATATATTCTTAATCAGAATCAACAGGCGAAACGATCTAGCTATAATTGAAAGAAATGTAAATTTATACAATTTTTTCCAATTTTTTTTTAATTGTTAAAATTCGAAAAAAATATTGACAAATTTAAATTTTTTTTAAATTTGAAATTGATTATGCAGAATTATAAACCTAAGAAAAACTAACATATGCTTTGATTTTTTGAACAATATTTCAATAAAATTATAGATAAATTCGAGCAAGAATGATATTATAATTTAAACCAGAAGCTTGTAACGCTGTGAAGGAGTCATTTCCGACCATATAATCCATATATATTCTTAATCAGAATCAACAGGCGAATCGATCTAGCTATGTTTGAAAGAAATATACATTTTTAAAATTTTTCAAATTTTTTAAGGGATCTCATTGTTTAAATTAAAAAAAAAAATGATAAAAATAATAAGTTTTTTAAATTTGCAATTGGCTATGCAGAATTATTAACCTAAGAATTCTCTCTCCGAATTCGAATAAATGGACTTTTGACTTAGTTATGAGACTTTTATGCTTTGATTTTTTGAACAACTGTTCAATATAATTATAGATAAATATCGACCAAGAATGATATTGTAATTTAAACCAGAAGCTTGTAACGCTGTGAAGGAGTCATTTCCGACCCTATAATCCATATATATTCTTAATCAGAATCAACAGGCGAATCGATCTAGCTATTTTTGAATGAAATATAAATTTATAAAATTTTTTCCAATTTTTTTAAGGGATCTCATTGTAAGAATTAAAAAAAAAAAATCATACAAATTTAAATTTTGTAAAATTTGAAATTAAGTATGCAGATATATTAACCTAAGAAAAATTAACATAGATGCCCAATTTTTTTAAGAGATCTCATTGTAAAAATTTAAATTTTTTAAAATTTGCAATTGGGAATGCAGAATTATTAACCTAAGAAAAACTAACATATGCTTTGACTTTTTGAACAATTGTTCAATATAATTTTAGATAAATATCGAACAGGAATGATATTGTAATTTAACCCAGAAGCCTGTAAGGATTTCATTTTAAAAATTAAAAAAAAAAATAAAAAATTGAGAAAAATTAAAATTTTTTAAAATTTTAAATTGAGTATGCAGAATTATTTACCTAAGAAAAACTAACATAGAAAAGCGTTCCGAATTAAAAATAATGCACTGCGAAGATTCCTTCTCGGTGGTGTCATCAACTGCAAGCCGCAAATTTGAATTGTTCCGAGCCAAAGAGCTGGACTTAAAAGCTCGGTTCTTGATCGCGAAGAAAATCTCGCGGCGTTATACCGACGGCAAGCGGTGCCTATGTGAGGGCCCCAAGAAACGAAATGGCAACAACAACAACACGGCTTCTGCGGCGGCGAGATTGAAAAGGATTTCAACACTCGCGTTTGCGTTGTTATTCCTTTTGTCCGCTACACTTATTTCACTGTTCACTGTCTATGCACGGATCGGTGTACATATGTAAATATGTGTGTGCAAGAGGTTCGCCTTCGTATGGCTGCTCTTAGGCCTCGGCCGTTGGCAAGTTGATGGGCAACGGGCAATGGAAGAAACGACGAGGAAAATGGTGGCGCACACAAGCGGAACAATATTTCAATATAATTATAGATAAATTCGAGCAAGAATGATATTGTAATTTAAACCAGAAGCTTGTAAGGAGTCATTTCCGACCCTATAATCCATATATATTCTTAATCAGAATCAACAGGCGAATTGAACAAGCTATGTTTGAAAGAAAAATACATATTTTAAAATTTTTTCCAATTTTTTTGTTGTTAAATTTAAAAATAAAATTGATAAAAATTTAAATTTTTAAAAATTTGAAATTGAGTATGCAGAATTATTAACCTAAGAAAAACTAACATAGAAAAGCTTTCCGAATTAAAATTAATGCACTTTTGACTCAGTTATGAGATTTTTATGCTTTGATTTTTTGAACAATTGTTCAATAAAATTATAAATAAATTCGACCAACAATGATATTGTAATTTAACACAGAAGCGTGTAACGCTGTGAAGGAGTCATTTCCGACCCTATAATCCATATATATTCTTAATCAGAATCAACAGGCGAATTGAACAAGCTATGTTTGAAAGAAAAATACATATTTTAAAATTTATTCCAATTTTTTTGTTGTTAAATTTAAAAAAAAAATTGATACAAATTTAAATTTTTTTAAATTTGAAATTGAGTATGCAGACTTATTAACCTAAGAAAAACTAACATATGCTTTGATTTTTTGAACAATATTTCAATATAATTATAGATAAATATTGACTAAGAACGGTATTGTAATTTAACCCAGAAGCTTGTAACGCTGTGAAGGAGTCAATTCCGACCCTATAATCCATATATATTCTTAATCAGAATCAACAGGCGAATTGAACAAGCTATGTTTGAAAGAAAAATACATATTTTAAAATTTATTCCAATTTTTTTGTTGTTAAATTTAAAAAAAAAATTGATACAAATTTAAATTTTTTTAAATTTGAAATTGAGTATGCAGACTTATTAACCTAAGAAAATCTAACATATGCTTTGATTTTTGAACAATATTTCAATATAATTATAGCTAAATATTGACCAAGAACGGTATTGTAAGTTAACCCAGAAGCTTGTAACGCTGTGAAGGAGTCAATTCCGACCCTATAATCCATATATATTCTTAATCAGAATCAACAGGCGAAACGATCTAGCTATAATTGAAAGAAATGTAAATTTATACAATTTTTTCCAATTTTTTTTTAATTGTTAAAATTCGAAAAAAATATTGACAAATTTAAATTTTTTTTAAATTTGAAATTGATTATGCAGAATTATAAACCTAAGAAAAACTAACATATGCTTTGATTTTTTGAACAATATTTCAATAAAATTATAGATAAATTCGAGCAAGAATGATATTGTAATTTAAACCAGAAGCTTGTAACGCTGTGAAGGAGTCATTTCCGACCATATAATCCATATATATTCTTAATCAGAATCAACAGGCGAATCGATCTAGCTATGTTTGAAAGAAATATACATTTTTAAAATTTTTCCAATTTTTTAAGGGATCTCATTGTTTAAATTAAAAAAAAAAATGATAAAAATAATAAGTTTTTTAAATTTGCAATTGGCTATGCAGAATTATTAACCTAAGAATTCTCTCTCCGAATTCGAATAAATGGACTTTTGACTTAGTTATGAGACTTTTATGCTTTGATTTTTTGAACAACTGTTCAATATAATTATAGATAAATATCGACCAAGAATGATATTGTAATTTAAACCAGAAGCTTGTAACGCTGTGAAGGAGTCATTTCCGACCCTATAATCCATATATATTCTTAATCAGAATCAACAGGCGAATCGATCTAGCTATTTTTGAAAGAAATATAAATTTATAAATTTTTTTCCAATTTTTTTAAGGGATCTCATTGTAAGAATTAAAAAAAAAAATCATACAAATTTAAATTTTGTAAAATTTGAAATTAAGTATGCAGATATATTAACCTAAGAAAAATTAACATAGATGCCCAATTTTTTTAAGAGATCTCATTGTAAAAATTTAAATTTTTTAAAATTTGCAATTGGGAATGCAGAATTATTAACCTAAGAAAAACTAACATATGCTTTGACTTTTTGAACAATTGTTCAATATAATTTTAGATAAATATCGAACAGGAATGATATTGTAATTTAACCCAGAAGCCTGTAAGGATTTCATTTTAAAAATTAAAAAAAAAAATAAAAAATTGAGAAAAATTAAAATTTTTTAAAATTTTAAATTGAGTATGCAGAATTATTTACCTAAGAAAAACTAACATAGAAAAGCGTTCCGAATTAAAAATAATGCACTGCGAAGATTCCTTCTCGGTGGTGTCATCAACTGCAAGCCGCAAATTTGAATTGTTCCGAGCCAAAGAGCTGGACTTAAAAGCTCGGTTCTTGATCGCGAAGAAAATCTCGCGGCGTTATACCGACGGCAAGCGGTGCCTATGTGAGGGCCCCAAGAAACGAAATGGCAACAACAACAACACGGCTTCTGCGGCGGCGAGATTGAAAAGGATTTCAACACTCGCGTTTGCGTTGTTATTCCTTTTGTCCGCTACACTTATTGCACTGTTCACTGTCTATGCACGGATCGGTGTACATATGTAAATATGTGTGTGCAAGAGGTTCGCCTTCGTATGGCTGCTCTTAGGCCTCGGCCGTTGGCAAGTTGATGGGCAACGGGCAATGGAAGAAACGACGAGGAAAATGGTGGCGCACACAAGCGGAACAATATTTCAATATAATTATAGATAAATTCGAGCAAGAATGATATTGTAATTTAAACCAGAAGCTTGTAAGGAGTCATTTCCGACCCTATAATCCATATATATTCTTAATCAGAATCAACAGGCGAATTGAACAAGCTATGTTTGAAAGAAAAATACATATTTTAAAATTTTTTCCAATTTTTTTGTTGTTAAATTTAAAAATAAAATTGATAAAAATTTAAATTTTTAAAAATTTGAAATTGAGTATGCAGAATTATTAACCTAAGAAAAACTAACATAGAAAAGCTTTCCGAATTAAAATTAATGCACTTTTGACTCAGTTATGAGATTTTTATGCTTTGATTTTTTGAACAATTGTTCAATAAAATTATAAATAAATTCGACCAACAATGATATTGTAATTTAACACAGAAGCGTGTAACGCTGTGAAGGAGTCATTTCCGACCCTATAATCCATATATATTCTTAATCAGAATCAACAGGCGAATTGAACAAGCTATGTTTGAAAGAAAAATACATATTTTAAAATTTTTTTCCAATTTTTTTGTTGTTAAATTTAAAAAAAAAATTTATAAAAATTTAAATTTTTAAAAATTTGAAATTGAGTATGCAGAATTATTAACCTTAGAAAAACTTACATACAAAAGCTTTCCGAATTAAAATTAATGCACTTTTGACTCAGTTATGAGATTTTTATGCTTTGATTTTTTGAACAATTGTTCAATAAAATTATAAATAAATTCGACCAAGAATGATATTGTAATTTAACACAGAAGCTTGTAACGCTGTGAAGGAGTCATTTCCGACCCTATAATCCATATATATTCTTAATCAGAATCAACAGGCGAATCGATCTAGCTATGTTTGAAAGAAATATACATTTTTAAAATTTTTCCAATTTTTTAAGGGATCTCATTGTAAAAATTGATAAAAAAATTTATACAAATTTAAATTTTTTTAAATTTGAAATTGAGTATGCAGAATTATTAACCTAAGAAAAACTAACATATGCTTTGATTTTTTTAACAATATTTCAATATAATTATAGATAAATATTGACCAAGAACGGTATTGTAATTTAACCCAGAAGCTTGTAACGCTGTGAAGGAGTCATTTCCGACCCTATAATCCATATATATTCTTAATCAGAATCAACAGGCGAATCGATCTAGCTATGTTTGAAAGAAATATACATTTTTAAAATTTTTCCAATTTTTTAAGGGATCTCATTGTAAAAATTGACAAAAAAAAATTGATACAAATTTAAATTTTTTTAAATTTGAAATTGAGTATGCAGAATTATTAACCTAAGAAAAACTAACATATGTTTTTTATTTTTTGAACAATATTTCAATATAATTATAGATAAATATTGACCAAAAACGGTATTGTAATTTAACCCAGAAGCTTGTAACGCTGTGAAGGAGTCATTTCCGACCATATAATCCATATATATTCTTAATCAGAACCAACAGGCGAATCGATCTAGCTATGTTTGAAAGAAATATACATTTTTAAAATTTGTCAAATTTTTTAAGGGATCTCATTGTAAAAATTGACAAAAAAATTGATAAAAACTTAAATTTTTTTTAATTTGAAATTGAGTATGCAGAATTATTAACCTAAGAAAAACTAACATATGCTTTGATTTTTTGAACAATATTTCAATATAATTGTAGATAAATATTGACCAAGAACGGTATTGTAATTTAACCCAGAAGCTTGTAACGCTGTGAAGGAGTCATTTCCGACCCTATAATCCATATATATTCTTAATCAGAATCAACAGGCGAATTGAACAAGCTATGTTTGAAAGAAAAATACATATTTTAAAATTTTTTCCAATTTTTTTGTTGTTAAATTTAAAAAAAAAATTGATACAAATTTAAATTTTTTTAAATTTGAAATTGAGTATGCAGACTTATTAACCTAAGAAAAACTAACATATGCTTTGATTTTTTAAACAATATTTCAATATAATTATAGCTAAGAATTGATCAAGAACGGTATTGTAATTAAACCCAGAAGCTTGTAACGCTGTGAAGGAGTCAATTCCGACCCTATAATCCATATATATTCTTAATCAGAATCAACAGGCGAATTGAACAAGCTATGTTTGAAAGAAAAATACATATTTAAAAATTTTTTCTAATTTTTTTGTTGTTAAATTAAAAAAAAAAATTGATAAAAATTTAAATTTTTGTAAAATTTGAAATTGAGTATGCAGAACTATTAACCTAAGAAAAACTAACATAGAACAGCTTCTTGAATTAAAATTGATGCACTTTTGACTCAGTTATGAGATTTTTATGCTTTGATTTTTTGAACAATTGTTCAATAAAATTATAAATAAATTCGACCAAGAATGATATTGTAATTTAACCCAGAAGCTTGTAACGCTGTGAAGAAGTCATTTCCGACCCTATAATCGATATATATTCTTAATCAGAATCAACAGGCGAATCGATCTAGCTATGTTTGAAAGAAATATACATATTTAAAATTTTTCCAATTTTTTAAGGGATCTCATTGTAAAAATTGACAAAAAAATTGATAAAAACTTAAATTTTTTTAAATTTGAAATTGAGTATGCAGAATTATTAACCTAAGAAAAACTAACATATGCTTTGATTTTTTGAACAATATTTCAATATAATTATAGATAAATATTGACTAAGAACGGTATTGTAATTTAACCCAGAAGCTTGTAACGCTGTGAAGGAGTCAATTCCGACCCTATAATCCATATATATTCTTAATCAGAATCAACAGGCGAATTGAACAAGCTATGTTTGAAAGAAAAATACATATTTTAAAATTTATTCCAATTTTTTTGTTGTTAAATTTAAAAAAAAAATTGATACAAATTTAAATTTTTTTAAATTTGAAATTGAGTATGCAGACTTATTAACCTAAGAAAAACTAACATATGCTTTGATTTTTGAACAATATTTCAATATAATTATAGCTAAATATTGACCAAGAACGGTATTGTAAGTTAACCCAGAAGCTTGTAACGCTGTGAAGGAGTCAATTCCGACCCTATAATCCATATATATTCTTAATCAGAATCAACAGGCGAAACGATCTAGCTATAATTGAAAGAAATGTAAATTTATACAATTTTTTCCAATTTTTTTTTAATTGTTAAAATTCGAAAAAAATATTGACAAATTTAAATTTTTTTTAAATTTGAAATTGATTATGCAGAATTATAAACCTAAGAAAAACTAACATATGCTTTGATTTTTTGAACAATATTTCAATAAAATTATAGATAAATTCGAGCAAGAATGATATTGTAATTTAAACCAGAAGCTTGTAACGCTGTGAAGGAGTCATTTCCGACCATATAATCCATATATATTCTTAATCAGAATCAACAGGCGAATCGATCTAGCTATGTTTGAAAGAAATATACATTTTTAAAATTTTTCCAATTTTTTAAGGGATCTCATTGTTTAAATTAAAAAAAAAAATGATAAAAATAATAAGTTTTTTAAATTTGCAATTGGCTATGCAGAATTATTAACCTAAGAATTCTCTCTCCGAATTCGAATAAATGGACTTTTGACTTAGTTATGAGACTTTTATGCTTTGATTTTTTGAACAACTGTTCAATATAATTATAGATAAATATCGACCAAGAATGATATTGTAATTTAAACCAGAAGCTTGTAACGCTGTGAAGGAGTCATTTCCGACCCTATAATCCATATATATTCTTAATCAGAATCAACAGGCGAATCGATCTAGCTATTTTTGAAAGAAATATAAATTTATAAATTTTTTTCCAATTTTTTTAAGGGATCTCATTGTAAGAATTAAAAAAAAAAAAATCATACAAATTTAAATTTTGTAAAATTTGAAATTAAGTATGCAGATATATTAACCTAAGAAAAATTAACATAGATGCCCAATTTTTTTAAGAGATCTCATTGTAAAAATTTAAATTTTTTAAAATTTGCAATTGGGAATGCAGAATTATTAACCTAAGAAAAACTAACATATGCTTTGACTTTTTGAACAATTGTTCAATATAATTTTAGATAAATATCGAACAGGAATGATATTGTAATTTAACCCAGAAGCCTGTAAGGATTTCATTTTAAAAATTAAAAAAAAAATAAAAAATTGAGAAAAATTAAAATTTTTTAAAATTTTAAATTGAGTATGCAGAATTATTTACCTAAGAAAAACTAACATAGAAAAGCGTTCCGAATTAAAAATAATGCACTGCGAAGATTCCTTCTCGGTGGTGTCATCAACTGCAAGCCGCAAATTTGAATTGTTCCGAGCCAAAGAGCTGGACTTAAAAGCTCGGTTCTTGATCGCGAAGAAAATCTCGCGGCGTTATACCGACGGCAAGCGGTGCCTATGTGAGGGCCCCAAGAAACGAAATGGCAACAACAACAACACGGCTTCTGCGGCGGCGAGATTGAAAAGGATTTCAACACTCGCGTTTGCGTTGTTATTCCTTTTGTCCGCTACACTTATTTCACTGTTCACTGTCTATGCACGGATCGGTGTACATATGTAAATATGTGTGTGCAAGAGGTTCGCCTTCGTATGGCTGCTCTTAGGCCTCGGCCGTTGGCAAGTTGATGGGCAACGGGCAATGGAAGAAACGACGAGGAAAATGGTGGCGCACACAAGCGGACACCGATGGAAATTTTCGAGGAACGGAGGCGAATAGAAATTGGAGTTCCTCAACTGCCTTGGTGTCAGGAAAACTCGGACTGGGAGTTGACACGAATAAAAAAGGAAATCTAGCGAGAGTGCGACTGAAATTGAGTGTTCGGCCCACTGTTGCAGATCGGCAGCGAGGATAGACGGAGGAAAACTGGTACTTATCTTGGCGGACAGATGCCTGGAACTGCTGGTGACCTGGAGGATATCCTGCAAGGAATCCGGCTCGAAGGACCAAATGTTGAGGGGGCGATCCCGCCTGCGAAGATTCCTTCTCGGTGGTGTCCAATATGTCCCACGGCGTAGTCAAAAAATTAACCTTTAAGGTTTAAATGTAAATAAGAAGCAGGGGCGTCGGGGGTATATGGCATATCAGCTTTATTTCGCTGCATACATGAAACTGAAAAAAAGCCTAAATCTTTACTTAGAACCGATCTCCCGGTCGCTTTGCCTCGTTAAAGCGGGAGCGGGAGATCGTCTATAGTCGGAGTGCGAGAGCAAGCCGGGGACAGAAAGCTCGCTCCTAAGGCGGCACAGTGGGCGCCTCACGTAAACAGTTATGAGATTTTTAAGCTTTGATTTTTTGAACAATTGTTCAATAAAATTATAGATAAATATCGACCAAGAATGGTATTGTAATGTAACCCAGAATCTTGTAACGCTGTGAAGGAGTCACTTCTGACCCTATATCTATATATATTCTATATATATATATATTTAAAAGAAAAATAAATTTTTTAAATTTTTTCCAATTTTTTTAAGTGATCATCTCATTGTTAAAATTTCAAAAAAAAAAATATTGATAAAAATTTTATGCATTTTAATGCAGAATTATTAACCTTAGAAAAACTAACATAGAAACGCTTTTCGAATTAAAATTAATGCACTTTTGACTTAGTTATGAGATTTTTAAGCTTTGATTTTTTAACAATTGTTCAATAATATTATAGATAAATTCGACCAGGAATGATATTGCAATGTGACCCAGAAGCTTGTAACACTGTGAGGAAGTTATTTCCGATATTCTTAATCAGAATCAACAGGCGAATCGATCTAGCTTTGTTGGAAAGAAAAATAAATTTTTTTTTAATTTTTTTTTTAATTGAAAAAAAAATGTTTTTAATTTGAAATTTTTAAAAATTTGTGTTCGCGCCACGAGGTTTCTTAATTTCGAGCAGAAGTGTAGGAGCACGGGCTTTCGCTCTCGCTGCTCCCGGTCGTCGCTCGCTCCCTCTCGTTTTCGAGCCGAAGGCGACTCCGCGGTCCGAGCAGCCCTTTAGCTTAAGAGTTAGTTTTTAGTGTTAAAATCAAGAGTGAAATAAAGCGAAACAGAAACCGACGTCCCCAACGACTTTATGTATATATTATTGGAGGGAGCTTCCAACAGCAACAGCAACAACAACAGTGACCACAAGCAGCGGCCGACCACGAACCCCTTCTTTGCATCCGATTCCGACCAAAGTGGAAAGTGCCAAATAGATATATATATATATATGTATCCAAGTGCAGACCTACATACATATGCCCAGACACAGTGAATTTTCTTCTTTTTTAAGCGCTTGCCAATATCGGCCCTCTATTATATATATATATATATATTAAATCCATACGCATATTCACATACTTATGTACCAGTGTCCGTCATTAAACTGCACTTAACCCAATTAAAATATAATACGAAAAATATATATATATAAATTACACACACACATGCACAAAAAATAACCCGTTTTTTAATATAATACGAAAAATAATATAGATATATATATTTACACAAAAACACATATGCACAAACATAATTTAAAAAAAAATTATACATATATACATCCATATACACAAAGTAAAAATATATATATATATATATATATACAAATATAAAAAAAAAAAATTAAATCCTGTATTTTTTTTTATAATTATATACATATATACATATATATTGGGCAAACTCCGTGCTATTCTGCGCTGAGCATCGATCTCCTCAATTCTTTTCAAATATAAGTTAACACTGTCTCCCAGCAAAACGGAAGTTCCCAGGCTGATAATGCTTAACAGAATAAAATAATGCAACGCTAGCGACACCTGCGGACTTGCACAACGACGTTGTCAAAATCTCACGCTACGGTCAGTGTCATAGGGCTAGCTTTCGTTATAAGAATTAATGTACTTAACATTTAGTTGAATTTTGGAAATAAATCGTGTCGGTCGTACACACTACTACAAAGTCTTCTCAGTCGCGGAATAAGTCGCGTCTTAAACAAACCTTTAAAAGGACATTTTGTTAATTGGCGCCCAACGCGTCGTAAGACCCTCGATCCGTGTGAAATAAAAAAAAAAAAACAACGAGTCGTAAGACCCTCGATCTTTGTACGAAAAAAACGCGATCGTAATACCCTCGATTCGACGATTAAATAAAAACATAAAAAAAAATATATATATATAAAACGCGTTCGATCCGTAAAAAAAAAACAAAAAACTACAAAACAACGTAAAGCCAACAAAACCAGGCAACAACAACAACCCAAAAAAATAAAAACAAACCAGGAACGACTACAAGAGCGCAACTGAATTAAAAGAAGGAAGACACCCGACAGCGGCAAAAACATTTAGCTATAATTGAATAAAAATCATGTACGTAGAGTGTTCAGTGATACGCCCACTATTTTCGAATTGCAAAATATTTTAAAAGTGATTTTCCAAGTCTCAGTCAAAAAAAAATAAAGGCACAAGTTCGGAAATTTGTATTAGAAACAATTAAATATAAAAGGAACAAAATTCTTTGTTCTTTGTGTTAAAATCTTATGAGTGTTAGTGAAATAGAAGATTTGTTAGACAGATTTCAAAAACTAAACACCGCGGAAAGTTCACAACAAAATAGTTCAAACATGGCATTGACCAGTGAACAATTAAAATCCATTATAGAAGGCGCAGTTGCGAGCGCACTCGTCGCGCAGGAAAAAAGCTTTGAACAAAAATTACAAGAAGTTCAGAAGCGTTGAGGTGGTGTAAATATAAGCACACCAGAAGTAGAAACGTATAGGGATGCCGAAATTATAATTGGTATCGCATGCTGCGAAACGTTAGATATTATGAAGTCCCTGCCGGACTTTGAGGGAAAGAATGAGACATACGTTTCTTGGAGGAAAGCGGCGCATACCGCCTATAAAGTATTTGAGAAATATTATGGTAGTTCCAAACACTACCAAGCTTTAGGCATTCTCCGAAACAAAATAAAAGGCTCGTCCGATATGGTTCTTTCGTCGTTCGACACGCCTTTAAATTTTAAAGCTATTATTAACAGGCTTGACTTTACATACGCGGACAAACGACCGATATATTTAATAGAACAGGAGATGTCAATACTCCGTCAAGGAAACATGACACTTCTGCAGTACTATGACGAAGTGGAGAAAAAACTGACTCTGCTTATAAACAAGACAATTATTACCTACGACAACACCGTAGCTGCCTCACTGAACGAAAAATACAGAGCAGATGCGCTACGAGTATTTATTTCGGGCACAAGAAAATCGCTTTGCGACGTTCTTTTTTCAGCAAGACCAACCGATCTTCCTTCCGCTTTAGCATTAGCGCAAGAAGTAGACGCTAATCATGAGCGATACACCTTCGCAAGTAGTTTAGCACGTAGCACGGAGGAAAAACACCAAAGGGCTGAACAAAGAAGTGCATCGACAGAGGCTAAGTTTAACCCAAATGGTAAAAATCCGCATTCTAATAAAATACCACTAAGACAGCCACCCAGACAGGAACCGACCCAACCAATGGACGTCGATCCTTCATTATCCCGCTTTAGACAATCAACCCAAAACCAACAGAGTGGATCGTTTTCAAAACAAATTCAAAGCACTTACCAAAATATTCAACCCAAATGTAGCAATAATCAGGGTCAGACGATTAAAAGACCCAATAGTAATAGCGCTAGTACAGGACCAAAACACCAGAGGATAAATCATCTGGCTGTAGAAAACGACCCACCAAATGAAACCAATAATAAATACCCGGCAGTAGCCGAAGGGGAATGTGAGAACATCAACGATGACCTAGTAGAATATGATGAAATAAATTTTTTAGGCAATAACTCCCTGCTCCCATTCATAGAAAGGGATATCGTAGGGAGAAAAATAAAACTTTTAATTGACACAGGGGCTTCCAAAAATTACATCAAACCTATTAAAGAATTAAAAAACGTTGTTTTCGTAAATAAACCATTTTCTATAAAATCAATCCATGGTCATAACACTATAAATAAAAAATGTATAATGCACATTTTTAATACAAATACAGACATTTTTCTTGCTACCAAACTTAACAACGTTTGATGTAATTATTGGACTGGACCTACTAAAAAAGACTGAGGTCGTACTTGACCTAAAAGGAAAAAGGTTAATAACTAACAGCAGTTCGGAGGAAATTAAATTTTTGAAGTGTGAAAATGTAAATTTTACAAAAGTTGAGGATATAGTGGTACCTCAGGAAATATTGGAAAAATTTCAGGAAATGTTAGGAAAGCGTACAGGTGTATTTGCAGAGCCAAACGAAGCGCTGCCGTACAATACTAACATTGTTGGCACTATCCGAACAGAGAATGAAGATTCGATATATTCAAAACTGTATCCATACCCGATGGGCGTGTCCGACTTTGTAAACACAGAAACACAAGCGATGTTACGAGACGGCATAATCCGACCATCTCGGTCTCCATATAACAACCCCGTTTTGGGTTGTAGATAAAAAAGGGACCGATGAACAGGGAAACACAAAAAAACGACTAGTAATAGACTTCAGAAAGCTTAATTTAAAGACAATAGATGACAAACACCCTATCCCGAACGTAGTTTTTATCTTGGCAAATTTAGGAAAGGCAAAATACTTTACCACATTAGATTTAAAGTCTGGTTTTCACCAGATACTACTCGCCGAGAGCGACAGAGAAAAAACGGCCTTCTCAGTAGGAAATGGAAAATATGAGTTCTGTAGACTACCCTTTGGATTGAAAAATGCACCCATCATTTTTCAGAGAGCCATCGACGTATGTGCTCAGGGAACAAATAGGGAAATCATGCTATGTCTACGTCGACGACGTAATTATTTTTTCGGAAAGTATGCACGAGCATGTGAAACACATAGCATGGGTCTTAGACAAATTATATGAGGCCAACATGAGAGTTTCGCGCGAGAAATCTAATTTTTTTAAAGAGAATGTAGAGTATTTAGGTTTCGTGGTTTCAAGTGGAGGCATAAGAACTTGCACTAACAAAGTAGATGCAATCCGTAACTACGAACAACCGACCACACTATTTAATGTCAGATCATTTCTCGGACTAGCTAGTTACTATAGGTGTTTTATTAAAGACTTTGCATCTATTGCAAAACCTATAAGTGACATCCTAAAAGGAGAAAATGGCAAAGTAAGTGCAGGACAATCAAAGAAAATACCTGTTCACTTCAACGAAAATCAACGCCAGGCATTTGAAAAACTTAAGAGTGTTCTCGCGTCTGAAAACGTAATGCTATTATATCCAAACTACAAAAAAGCGTTCGACTTGACGACAGATGCTTCGTCTTTCGGTTTGGGAGCAGTCTTGTCACTGGACGGAAAACCCATAACCATGATATCACGAACTTTAAAGAACAGGGAACTAAATTTTGCAACTAACGAAAGGGAGTTATTAGCAATAGTATGGGCCTTAAAAAGCCTCAGAAATTACTTATACGGCGTGAAAAATTTAAACATTTTTACTGACCATCAGCCACTTACTTTTGCCGTCTCAGATCGCAATCCAAACGCAAAAATTAAGCGCTGGAAAGCTTTCATTGACGAGCACAACGCCCAAATTTTGTATAAGCCAGGAAAAGAGAATTACGTCGCTGACGCACTGTCCCGACAGCACATCCACGCGCTAGAAGAGGATGCCCAGTCAGATATTGCCACAATACATAGCGAGCTATCACTCACCTACACTATTGAAAAAATAGACAAACCGGTCAACTGCTTTCGGAACCAGATAATCATAGAAGAAAGCGGAACTGCTTCAGTTAGAACGGTCATTATGTTTGGTGAAAAAACTCGACATCTCTTATATTTCTCGGATAGAGAAACACTTATACAAAGAGTATGCGATGTGGTCAAAAAAGACGTAGTCAATACAATTTTATGCGAACTACCAGTACTGGCATTTATCCAACATAAATTAATAGAAACTTTCCCAACAACCACATTCCGTTACACGAACCGTTTGGTGACTGACATCCTAGACAAAATTTTCAATTGTTCAACCAATCGCTTCCAGAACCATTGCAGACGTGCAAACCGCGATTTTACAACTTATTAATTTCTACCGGCGACCGAAAACAATATGTTGCGATAATGAGCCCTCTATAAAATCTGAAACAATTAGGTCTCTTTTAAGCAACCGGTTTAACGTGCAAATCGTTAATGCACCTCCGCTTCACAGTACATCGAATGGACAAGTCGAAAGATTCCACAGTACACTAACAGAAATTGCACGGTGTTTAAAAATTGAAAGAGGTATTGAGGACACGGTTGAATTAATACTACTCGCGTCTATAGAATACAATAGAACCATTCACTCTGTAACAAATAAACGACCCATTGACATAATTCACTCATCAACTATAAAGCTTAACGCTAAATTAGAGATAAAATCTTAAATGCACAGAACATCCAACTACAAAGATTAAATAAAACTAGACAAGACGGAAATTTTCAAGTAGGAGACAAATTCTCGTAAAATCAAATAAGAGGTTGGGAAACAAACTTTCAAATTTGTAAACCGAAGAAACCATTGAAGCAGACTTGGGGACCACAGTCTTTATAAAAGGAAGGGTGGTCCATAAGGACAATTTGAGGTAATTATAATAAAGTTTATTTTTTCGGTTCTTTTGTTTTCAACACCTCAGGATTTGGACGGTACTTCTACTCGCCGTATCAATAACGTCCAAAATAACCGATTACACGACCTCAAACTACATACCAATCATAGACGGAGACGTGACCCTTTGGAAAGAGTTCCAGTACTTAAAACATTCGACCAATTTAACAATGTATTCGGAAATAGTAAAGGGCACGGAGGAAATGGAAGAACATTTTCCTCGGTCACATATGAGGCAGATATTAGACTCGGATTTACGGCACATTAGAACTCTGATAGATACAGTAAATGTTCACCATAGGCACGCTAGAAGCATAAACTTATTAGGCACCGCATTAAAAATTGTAGCCGATACTCCAGATTTCGATGACTTCGAGAAAATTAAATTCACGCAGAAAGAACTCATAGAATCAGAAAATAGGCAGATAAACATTAACACAAAGACCCAGGAACAAATAAGTATCCTAACAAACACAGTAAACATTTTAGTAAAAAATGCTAAAGTTGAACAGATAAATACAAAAAATTTGTATAAAAAATTGCTATCAAGAATAACTCGAAGCCTTAATGTTGTCAGCTACACTTGCGAAAATTGGAATAATCAACCCCGCAATTTTAGATTCAAATGATTTACAAAATTTAATTTAATTTAATTTTCTGCAAATGTTACTGTTACTGATCTAATGGAAGTTGCTCAAATTAAAGTTTTATTAAATAATAATTTTTTACACTTTATATTAAAATATCCTAAGCCGTACGTAGCTTGTAAGAAGATAATCTTGCACCCCGTTGAAACCAACAGCACTATTCTTAATTTGGTAACAAAACCATACCGATTGGAAACTGCAGCACCGCCCTTACAACAACATTCTTCAGAGAAATGCCCTACACAACCTGCGCACAGCAACTTCACTCAGGAGGCAACGCACACTGCTCGACTCGCACCAGCCACCTTGAACCCCTAACAATCATCGATGATGGCGTCATCATTCTCAATGACGGAACAGCTACGATCAATGGACAACTGGTAACCGGAACGTTCCTCGTTACATTCGACGACGAGCCCCCGCTCCATCAACAGTCCTTAACATTACGGACCATCAAGAAATAACTGACCATTACCATACTACATAAAATTAAATATGAAAAACCTACGTTACATTGGCAAAATAGAAAAGGCACTGGAATCACGGCCTATAATATCTGGAGTGGCCGCGATCGCCTTCTTGGTCATCTGCTTTACTATTTACAAGCTCTGTCAAAAATACCAGCGAGACCAACGTCAGCGTGACCTTCAAGTTATCATTGACAGCTTCAAGAAGTCCGAGGACGTCCTTCATCTGAGTAAGGGAGGAGTTAACACTGTCTCCCAGCAAAACGGAAGTTCCCAGGCTGATAATGCTTAAACAGAATAAAATAATACAACGCTAGCGACACCTGCGGACTTGTACAACGACGTTGTCAAAATCCCACGCTACGGTCAGCGCAATCAGCACTCCGATGCAACGGCGGCTACCCAACACCATGCACGGGCAGCCGGGTCAGCACTTTTACAGCATAGGGCTAGCTTTCGTTATAAGAATTAATGTACTTAACATTTAGTTGAATTTTGGAAATAAATCGTGCGGTCGTCACCTCACTACCAAAGTCTTCTCATTCGCAGAATAAGTCGCGTCATAAGGAAATCCTAAAAAGGACATTTTGTTAATTTATATATATATATACACACACACATGGACAAAAAATAACCCTTTTTTAATATAATACGAAAAACAATAAAGATATATATATACACAAAAACACATATGCACAAACATAATTAAAAAAAAAATGTATACATATATACATCCATATACACAAAGTTAACAAAAAATAATAATAATACATAAATAAAAATAAATATATACTAATAAAATAGTAAAACAAAAAATTAAAATCCTATTTTTTGATTTATATTTATTTACATATATACATATATGTGGAAAGTTTCGCGCTATTCTGCGCTGAGCATCTATCTCCAAGCTATTACATACACATATTCACACGCCCGCATAAGGGCAAGCAATTATTTTGCTTTTTTTTTGTCTCCTCTTTGTGCCTAAAGCATGTATAAGCACTTGCACTCGTACATTCCACAGCCGAACAGTGCCGACGAGACAAAATCCGCCACCTACCATTTTAAAGAAAACTCGTGAACCAAGGATTTAAAATTATCAAAATTTTACGAAGAACCGTATTGTCCGGGTCTCAAGGAAGGGATCTTCCGTCGCCAAGTTCAAAGGCCACTCCCCGTATTGTGACTTCCCATCCATTGGCGAAAACATCTAGCGAATCGTCGCTTGCAGTTAAGCCTGAGAATCCCTCCACTTCCGGGAGTGAATTCCTAGGGGTGACCCGCGCAGTCAGCAAAAAGATGGCATCCTCCGACCAGCCAACGGCAGCAACCGCTGCTTTGCACAAATTCATTGCGGTCAGCGATCGCGTAAGCCTCTTTGAAGCAAAGATCAACACGCCTGGTCAAGATACTCCGTCTTCGCATACACTACAAGTACGCCTCCAGCAAGTGCGAGCCTTATGGGAAAAGGTTGAGAAGGAATATGAGACCTGCTCAGACTTAATTGCCCTAGAAGGATCCCTCAGCACCTTGCCTCTGCTGCAATCGAAATATGATTATTGCTATTCGGTGAGACCCTAGAAAGGGTAACGCCTCCTACCGTCCCAGCTTCTTCTCAACCCCAACTTTCGGCCAGTTGTCGGTTACCTCCGTGTGATACGGAAGTTTTCGACGGGGACTACCTCCGATAGCCCACTTTCAGGGACCTGTTCACGGCAGTTTATGTTAATAACCCCAAGCTGACCCCGGTCGAGAAGCTGTTTCATCTTCTCACGACGACGAGTGGCGAAGCAAAATCCATTGTCGCAAAATCCCCGCTGACAAATGACGGTTTCGCTTCAGCGTGGGAGGCGATTCAAGACCGGTTCCAAAACAATCGACTTCTAGTCAACAGCCAACTTAAGCTCCTTTTTAACTTGAGTTCCATTTCTCAAGAGTCGGGACATGCTCTAAAGGAGCTCCAGTCCACGATTCAGGGGTGTTTAACAGCGCTGGCACACTCCCAAATATCCACAGAGAACTGGGATTGTCTACTGGTCTTCCTGTGCGCAAGCAAATTGCCGAAGGTCACCCTGTCCTTATGGGAACAGTCCCTCTGAGGGAGAGGTATCGGACATTAGAGGCCATATGAAACCAACGCAGACATTTCCGAAAAGGCTTCAATCCTTCGAGACAAAGGTCAGCACCAAACATAGATGGTGTGACTTATGCTCCAGTAATTCGTCTGCGAGCACATCAACGGTGCAAAACTACTTCGGCTCCGGCACTACAGCCGTTCTACTAGGCACGGCGATTATCGACGTGTGCCATTTGGGGACTAACTACCGAGCACGAGCCTTAATCGACTCGGGATCAGAGGCGACGTTCATTTCCGAGCGTCTCTTCAAGATTATAAAGTTGCCTTTCCGGAACATCCAGACGCAAGTCTCCGGGCTAAACCATTCGGTTTCGGCAAAGTCGACAAGACTTTGCACTTTTGCAATCCGCTCCCCTACCAAACCGGGGCTACAATTAGACGCCGTAGCCTATGTCCTTCCGGAATTATCGGGCAAATTGCCGTCGCATCCAATTTCAAAAAATTCCTTGAAGGACCTGCCCGATCTCCAATGGGCGGACCCCAGTTTCTTTGAAAGTTCCCAGATCGACATCCTAATCGGAGCCGATATTCTACCTTCAGTGATGATGGGTGGCGCGTGAAGGGATATTTGCCGCTCACTTCTAGGCCAAGAGACCATCTTTGGGTGGGTGCTAACGGGGCCGATCTCCAGTATGCAGGCCAACCGAGTCGCATCCTTCACGACTCAGGTTCGCCATGACGATAATGATGCAAGGGACACACTTCTCAGCAAGTTCTGGGAGGTGAAGGATATACCAATGAAGATGGCAGGAGAGTCGGAGTCTTATTTTGAGAGTAATTTTATTCGAACAACGAAAAGAGACGCAAGCGGGAGGTACGTGGTCACGCTCCCCTTCTGCGACCCTGAAACGAGAATCGTTTAAAAAGAGACTTTTCCTTAAAAGAGCAATGTGACAGCGTGATTCAGGAATATCTGATTCAGGAATATCAAGTGCTGAAAAAGCTGGCAGAGGATGTCCAAAAGCCATTTCCAAAAGCCAGCCGGTTTATAAATTAAAATATGTACGTCAATGACGTTTTGGCAGGAGCAAACTCGCTAAATGAAGCCCAAACCTCAAACCTCAACCCAAACCTGCTCTTAACTCCGCGGGTTTCCCGTTAAGGAAGTGGACTGCCAACCACATGTCCATTTGGAGAATATTCCAGTCGAGCACCTCCTTCATAGCGAGTTCCTCGACATTGATGCCGAAAGGACGGCCAAGACCCTCGGTATTCGTTGGAAGGCAAGGTCCGATGAATTTTATTTCCCTCCTCCAGAAGTAGCACTGGAAACCTCCTACACCAAGCGCGAGGTGTTATCCCATATTGCAAGGTTGTTTGATCCGGCCGGATGGCTCGCTCCGTTCATCGTGCGCACCAAAATTTTCATGCAAGAGATTTGGCTGCAAGATCTGGGCTGGGACGATACGCTTCCTAGCGAAATGAGTCAGAGTTGGCGATCGTTCCTCCTTGAATATTCCGACCTCAGCCTGATCCGTGTTCCGAGATGGGTTCGGTATCAGCCCGATATAAAAGTTTTGCGATGCGTCCCAAAAGGCTTTTGGAGCGGCTATTTACGTGCGTGTCGAGTTTGGTCACGAAATCTTCTCACACCTCCTTAGAGCCAAGACACGGGTCGCTCCAGTAAAGACCGTGTCCCTTCCCAGGCTAGAGCTCTGTGTTGCCGTGCTGTTGACCGACATGGTGGCAACGGTTCTTCCACATATGCCGACTGCCAGTTCCGACGTACGCTGCTGGACCGATTCCACGATCGTTCTGGCCTGGTTACGAAAGCCTGCTCGCAACTGGACCACTTTTGTGCCAACGGAGTTGCCAAGAAAACCCAGGCGATACCAGTCGACTGCTGGGCACACGTTCGATTCGAACAGAACTCCGCCGATTTAGCTAGTCGAGGCGTGTCCCTACACGAGCTAGCGGACAGTCAACTGTGGTGGCAGGGACCTGAGTGGCTGCAAGGGCCTCAAGAGCTATGGCCAGCATAAAGCGATGTGCATCCGAACAAAGAACTAGAGCAGCGGGCGGTCAGGGTGCATTTTAGTAAGGCCCCCTCTGACGAGTTTCTGGAACTCTCGAAGCGTTGCGAGTCCTGGCGTATGTTCAACAATTCTTCAAGCGCTGCCGCAAGGGCTCAATTTCGCCCACTTTACGACTCACGAGTGAAGAAATCCGAGAGGCAGAAAGAGCGCTGATCTCCATTGCGCAGCGTAGAGCATACGGCCAAGAGCACAAGTGCTTGCGAGAGAAACGGCCCCTTCCAGTGGCATCTTCAATCGTGAACTTATATCCGTTCATTGACCGACACGGTCTTCTAAGGGCATGTGGGCGCATCACGGCGTTAAAAGCCGTGCAGTACGGTGAGCGACATCCGATCCTTCTGCCCTACGACTGTGGGCTGACCCGCCTTCTCATTCAGTTAACTCACCGGATTACGCTCCACGGCGGCAGTCAGTTGATTCTGCGCCTGATCCGATCGAAGTATTGGGTTCCGAAGATCAAGAATCTATTGAAGGCTGTGATGAATCCGTGCAAGGTTTGCACAATTTATAAGAAAAAACTACAAACACAGCTTATGGGCGAACTTCCGAGAGACCGAGTCTCCTTCTCCAGGCCCTTTACCTACACGGGCATTGATTATGCCGGCCCTTTCGAAATGCAAAATTATACCGGGAGAGAATGTCTCGTTACCAAGGAATACGTGTGTGTATTTGTGTGTTTCTCCACTAAGGCTATACATTTGGAACCCGCATCCGATCTTACAACCGAGAAGTTCCTAGCAGCCTTTGCTCGTTTCGTAGCTAGGCGCGGTTGTCCTCAGCGGGTACACTCGGACAATGGCAAGACCTTTGTGGGGGCAGAAGCTTCGTTTTCAAGGGACTTCCTACAGGCCGTCAAAGAGTCCGTGAATGCAGCATACAGCCTTCAAGGACTCGTATGGCGTTTTATACCGCCAGGGCCCCACACATGGGGGGTCTGTGGGAAGCCGGGGAGAAAAGTTTCAAAACCCTTTTCTACAAATCCACGGCTACACAAGTACACATTAGAGGAAGTACACATTAGAGGAAGTACACATTCGAGGAACTAGCGACGCTTCTTGCGAAGATCGAAGCTTGCCTCAATTCTAGACCCCTCTCTCCCCTGTCCGAAGATCCATCCGATTTGCTGGCCCTCACACCAGGTCATTTCCCACTTGGAGGGCCGTGGCTTTCCATGACTGAGCCCGAGGTAAAAGGCGGAGCCAAATCGATACTGAATCTATGGCAACATTTGAAGGCCCAACACCAGCAGTTTAATGCACGATGGAAAGAGGAGTATCTAACAGAGCTCCACAAACGCAACAAGTGGCAATTTCCAACCACGAATCTCCAAATAGACGATATGGTAGTCGTCGTTTCGTTTTGTCCGGGCGCCGACGGCCGAGATCGAGTGGTGGAGATCCGTATGGCGCGCGGCACAATAAAACGCCCCGTCCACGAGGTCATCCGTGTCCCTGTGGAGAGTAAAGTCCCCCTAGTCCAGCGAGGAAAATATTTCGGCCTCCAATTGCACGATCGACCCCAATTAAAGTTTTTTCTTTTCGTTTCCTCGCAGAACAATTCGACATCATGGTGCCGCGCCCTCAAACCGCCGAGATTTGGACTCGATCCTACCGCTGCCGAGTCTGCCGGGGAATCCATCCTCTTCGGAAGTTCAAGAGGTTCCTGAAACTGAGCGCTAAAAAGCGCCGTTGAGCAGTACTGATCAACAAGTACTGCTCGAACTGTCTCGCACACCAGCATTCGGAGGGCACGTGTCGCAGCACCGATGGCTGCAAAATGTGTTGCCACCACACGCTGCTCCACTTGTACGAGAAGCCGCTTCGTTCCTCGCCACCAGCAAAATGTCGTCCATGTGCTCACGACGGCCTGCGTCGTGCTGGACACGGGGACGACGACCTTTGAGATGGGGGCCATGATTGACCCGTGGATGGCGGTCAGCTCCATCGATCGGTCGCTGGCGGCGTCGTACAGGCTACTGACCGTGGAGGCAGAAGAAGACGAGGTCTGCTCGGCGACCATCTGGTCCCGGATCGGCAGTTTCAGCCTCGAAGTGATTTTGAGGCTCGATCCCAGCCTCAAGATCAGAACTCCCACACGGACTCTGAGCGACGTCACACAGGCGAAGTTCGATGACATCCGCCTGGCGGTAGGAATCTCCTCGTTTCCGATCGTCCGACTCCATCGCTGATCGATTCGAGAGCGCTTAATTTCGCTCTCGCTGCTTCCGGTCGTCGCTCACTCCCTCTCGTCTCCGAGCCGAAGGCGACTCCGCGGTCCCAGCAGCCCTTTAGCTTAAGACTTAGTATTTAGTGTTAAATCAAGAGTGAAATAAAGCGAAACAGAAACCGACGCCCCAACGACTTCATATATATATTATAAGAGGGAGCTTCCAACAGCAACAGCAACAAAAACAGTGACCACAAGCAGCGGCCGACCACGAACCCCACAGGACGCCGTCTTATTTTTTGGACACTATCTGCCCACTACAGTTCAATTTGAAAAGAAAAACTAACATAGAAAAGCTCTCAGAATTAAAATTAATGCACTTTTGACTTAGCTATGAGATTTTTATGCTTTGATTTTTTGAACAATTGTTCAATAAAATTATAGATAAATATCGAACAAGAATTATATTGTAATTTAACCCAGAAGCTTGTAACGCTGTGAAGGAGTCATTTCCGACCCTATAATCCATTATATTCTTAATCAGAGTCAAAAGTCGAATCGTTCTAGCTATGTTTGAAAGAAAAATACATTCTTAAAATTTTTTCCATTTTTTTTTTTTTTTTTGTTAAAATATAAAAAAAAAACTTATAAAAATTAAATTTTTTTAAATTTGAAATTGAGAAGAAAAACTAACATAGAAAAGCTTCCCGAATTAAAATTAATGCACTTTTGACTTAGCTATGAGATTTTTATGCTTTGATTTTTTGAACAATTGTTCAATAAAATTATAGATAAATATCGAACAAGAATGATATTGTAATTTAACCCAGAAGCTTGTAATGCTGTGAAGGATTCATTTCCGACACTATATTCCATATATATTCTTAATCAGGATCAACAGGCGAATCGATCTTGCTATGTTTGAAAGATTTCCATTTTTCCAATTTTTTCAAATTTTTTTAAGGGATCTAATTGTTAAAATTAAAAAAAAATTAATAAAAATTAAAATTTTTTAAAATTTGAAATTGAGTATGCAGAATTATTAACCTGAGAAAAACTAACAAGAAAAGCTTTCCGAATTAAAATTAATGCACTTTTGACTTAGCTATGATATTTTTATGCTCTAATTTTTTTAACAATTGTTCAATAAAATTATAGATAAATATCGAACAAGAATGATATTGTAATTTAACCCAGAAGGAGTCATTTCCGACACTATATTCCATATATATTCTTAATCAGGATCAACAGGCGAATCGATCTAGCTATGTTTGAAAGAAAAATAAATTTTTAAAATTTTTTCCAATTTTTTTATGGGATCTCGTGTTAAAATTTCAAACAAAACTTGATACAAATTTAAATTTTTTAAAATTTGAAATTGAGTATGCAGAATTATTAACCTAAGAAAAACTAACATAGAAAAGCTTTCCGAATAAAAATTAATGCACTTTTGACTTAGCTATGAGATTTTTATGCTTTGATTTTTTGAACAATTGTTCAATAAAATTATAAATAAATATCGAACAAGAATGATATTGTAATTTAACCCAGAAACTTGTAATGCTGTGAAGGATTCATTTCCGACACTATATTCCATATATATTCTTAATCAGGATCAACAGGCGAATCGATCTAGCTATGTTTAAAAGAAAAATCAATTTTTAAAATTTTTTCCCTTTTTTTATAATAAAATGTTCATGTTAAAATTTCAAACAAAAATTGATACAAATTAAAATTTTTTAAAATTTGAAATTGAGTATGCAGAATTATTAACCTAAGAAAAACTAACATAGAAAAGCTTTCCGAATTAAAATTAATGCACTTTTGACTTAGTTATGAGATTTTTATGCTTTGATTTTTTGAACAATTGTACAATAAAATTATAGATAAATATCGAACAAGAATGATATTGTAATTTAACCCAGAAGCTTGTAATGCTGTGAAGGAGTCGTTTCCGACACTATATTCCATATATATTCTTAATTTAAAATTTAAATTTTTTAAAATTTGAAATTGAGTATGCAGAATTATTAACCTTAGAAAAACTAACATAGAAAAGCTTTCCGAATTAAAATTAATGCACTTTTGACTTAGCTATGAGATTTTTATGCTTTGATTTTTTGAACAATTGTTCAATAAAATTATAGATAAATATCGAACAAGAATGATATTGTAATTTAACCCAGAAGCTTGTAATGCTGTGAAGGATTCATTTCCGACACTATATTCCATATATATTCTTAATCAGGATCAAAAGGCGAATCGATCTAGCTATGTTTGAAAGATTTCCATTTTTCAATTTTTTTAAATTTTTTTAAGGGATCTAATTGTTAAAATTAAAAAAAAAAATTCATAAAAATTAAAATTTTTTAAAATTTAAAATTGACTATGCAGAATTATTAACCTAAGAAAAACTAACATAGAAAAGCTTTCCGAATTAAAATTAATGCACTTTTGACTTAGTTATGAGATTTTTATGCTTTGATTTTTTGAACAATTGTACAATAAAATTATAGATAAATATCGAACAAGAATGATATTGTAATTTAACCCAGAAGCTTGTAACGCTGTGAAGGAGTCATATCCGACCCTTTATTCCATATATATTCTTAATCAGGATCAACAGGCGAATCGATCTTGCTATGTTTGAAAGATTTCCATTTTTCAATTTTTTTTTAAATTTTTTTAAGGGATCTAATTGTTAAAATTAAAAAAAAAAAATCATAAAAATTAAAAATTTTGTAAAATTTAAAATTGACTATGCAGAATTATTAACCTAAGAAAAACTAACATAGAAAAGCTTTCCGAATAAAAATTAATGCACTTTTGACTTAGCTATGAGATTTTTATGATTTGATTTTTTGAACAATTGTACAATATAGATAAATATCGAACAAGAATGATATTGTAATTTAACCCAGAAGCTTGTAACGCTGTGAAGGAGTCATTTCCGACCCTATAATCCATATATATTCTTAATCAGGATCAACAGGCGAATCGATCTAGCTATGTTTGAAAGATTTCCATTTTTCCATTTTGTTTTCAATTTTTTTAAAGGGATCTAATTGTTAAAATTAAAAAAAAAATTCATAAAAATTAAAATTTTGTAAAATTTAAAATTGACTATGCAGAATTATTAACCTAAGAAAAACTAACATAGAAAAGCTTTCCGAATAAAAATTAATGCACTTTTGACTTAGTTATGAGATTTTTATGCTTTGATTTTTTGAACAATTGTACAATAAAATTATAGATAAATATCGAACAAGAATGATATTGTAATTTAACCCAGAAGCTTGTAACGCTGTGAAGGAGTCATTTCCGACCCATATATATTCTTAATCAGGACCAACAGGCGAATCGATCTAGCTATGTTTGAAAGAAAAATACATTTTTAAAATTTTGTCCAATTTTTTTAAGGGATCTCATGTTAAAATTTCAAACAAAAATTGATACAAATTTAAATTTTTTAAAATTTGAAATTGAGTATGCAGAATTATTAACCTAAGAAAAACTAACATAGAAAAGCTTTCCGAATTAAAATTAATGCACTTTTGACTTTGATGCTTTGATTTTTTGAACAATTGTCAATAAAATTATAAATAAATATCGAACAAGAATGATATTGTAATTTAACCCAGAAGCTTGTAATGCTGTGAAGGAGTCGTTTCCGACACTATATTCCATATATATTCTTAATTTAAATTTAAATTTTTTAAAATTTGAAATTGAGTATGCAGAATTATTAACTTAAGAAAAACTAACATAGAAAAGCTTTCCGAATTAAAATTAATGCACTTTTGACTTAGCTATGAGATTTTTATGCTTTGATTTTTTGAACAATTGTTCAATAAAATTATAGATAAATATCGAACAAGAATGATATTGTAATTTAACCCAGAAGCTTGTAACGCTGTGAAGGAGTCATATCCGACCCTATATTCTTAATCAGGACCAACAGGCGAATCGATCTAGCTATGTTTGAAAGAAAAATACATTTTTAAAATTTTGTCCAATTTTTTTAAGGGATCTCGTTTTAAAATTTCAAACAAAACTTGATACAAATTTAAATTTTTTAAAATTTGAAATTGAGTATGCAGAATTATTAACCTAAGAAAAACTAACATAGAAAAGCTTTCCAAATAAAAATTAATGCACTTTTGACTTAGCTATGAGATTTTTATGCTTTGATTTTTTGAACAATTGTTCAATAAAATTATAAATAAATATCGAACAAGAATGATATTGTAATTTAACCCAGAACCTTGTAATGCTGTGAAGGAGTCGTTTCCGACACTATATTCCATATATATTCTTAATTTAAATTTAAATTTTTTAAAATTTGAAATTGAGTATGCAGAATGTGTTGCCACCACACCACAATGTGTTGCACTTTTGACTTAGCTATGAGATTTTTATGCTTTGATTTTTTAACAATTGTTCAATAATATTATAGAAAAATATCGACCACGAATTATATTGTAATGTAGCCCAGAAGCTTGTAACGCTGTGATGGAGTCATTTCCGACCCTATAATCCATATATATTCTTAATCAGGTCAAAAGCGAATCGATCTAGCTATGTTTGAAAGAAAAATAAATTTTTAAAATTTTTTCTATTTTTTTTGGGTTTTTGTTAAAATTTAAAAAAAAAATTTATAAAAATTAAATTTTTTTAAATTTGAAATTGAGAAGAAAAACTAACAAGAAAAGCTTTCCGAATTAAAATTAATGCACTTTTGACTTAGCTATGAGATTTTTATGCTTTGATTTTTTGAACAATTGTTCAATAAAATTATAGATAAATATCGAACAAGAATGATATTGTAATTTAACCCAGAAGCTTGTAATGCTGTGAAGGATTCATTTCCGACACTATATTCCATATATATTCTTAATCAGGATCAACAGGCGAATCGATCTAGCTATGTTTGAAAGATTTCCATTTTTCCAATTTTTTCAAATTTTTTTAAGGGATCTAATTGTTAAAATTAAAAAAAAAAATTGATAAAAATTAAAATTTTTTAAAATTTGAAATTGAGTATGCAGAATTATTAACCTAAGAAAAACTAACAAGAAAAGCTTTCCGAATTAAAATTAATGCACTTTTGACTTAGTTATGAGATTTTTATGCTTTGATTTTTTGAACAATTGTTCAATAAAATTATAGATAAATATCGAACAAGAATGATATTGTAATTTAACCCAGAAACTTGTAATGCTGTGGAGTATTTTCCGACACTATATTCCATATATATTCTTAATCAGGATCAACAGGCGAATCGATCTAGCTATGTTTGAAAGAAAAATAAATTTTTAAAATTTTTTCCAATTTTTTTATGGGATCTCATGTTAAAATTTCAAACAAAACTTGATACAAATTTAAATTTTTTCAAATTTGAAATTGAGTATGCAGAATTATTAACCTAAGAAAAACTAACATAGAAAAGCTTTCCGAATTAAAATTAATGCACTTTTGACTTAGTTATGAGATTTTTATGCTTTGATTTTTTAAACAATTGTTCAATAAAATTATAAATAAATATCGAACAAGAATGATATTGTAATTTAACCCAGAAGCTTGTAATGCTGTGAAGGATTCATTTCCGACACTATATTCCATATATATTCTTAATCAGGATCAACAGGCGAATCGATCTAGCTATGTTTGAAAGAAAAATAAATTTTTAAAATTTTTTCGAATTTTTTTATGGGATTTCATGTTAAAATTTCAAACAAAAATTGATACAAATTTAAATTTTTTAAAATTTGAAATTGAGTATGCAGAATTATTAACCTAAGAAAAACTAACATAGAAAAGCTTTCCGAATTAAAATTAATGCACTTTTGACTTAGTTATGAGATTTTTATGCTTTGATTTTTTGAACAATTGTACAATAAAATTATAGATAAATATCGAACAAGAATGATATTGTAATTTAACCCAGAAGCTTGTAATGCTGTGAAGGAGTATTTTCCGACACTATATTGCATATATATTCTTAATCAAGATCAACAGGCGAATCGATCTAGCTATGTTTGAAAAATATTTTTTTTTCAATTTTTTTAGGGATTATGTTAAAATTAAAAAAAATTGTAAATTAAATTTTTAAAATTTGAAATTGAGTATGCAGAATTATTAACCTAAGAAAAACTAACATAGAAAAGCTTTCCGAATTAAAATTAATGCACTTTTGACTTAGCTATGAGATTTTTATGCTTTGATTTTTTGAACAATTGTACAATAAAATTATAGATAAATATCGAACAAGAATGATATTGTAATTTAACCCAGAAGCTTGTAACGCTGTGAAGGAGTCATTTCCGACCCTATATTCCATATATATTCTTAATCAGGATCAACAGGCGAATCGATCTAGCTATGTTTGAAAGATTTCCATTTTTCAAATTTTTTTAAATTTTTTTAAGGGATCTAATTGTTAAAATTAAAAAAAAAATTCATAAAAATTAAAATTTTTTAAAATTTAAAATTGAGTATGCAGAATTATTAACCTAAGAAAAACTAACATAGAAAAGCTTTCCGAATTAAAATTAATGCACTTTTGACTTAGTTATGAGATTTTTATGCTTTGATTTTTTGAACAATTGTACAATAAAATTATAGATAAATATCGAACAAGAATGATATTGTAATTTAACCCAGAAGCTTGTAATGCTGTGAAGGAGTCATTTTCGACCCTATATTCCATATATATTCTTAATCAGGATCAACAGGCGAATCGATCTAGCTATGTTTGAAAGATTTCCATTTTTCAATTTTTTTTAATTTTTTTAAGGGATCTCATTGTTAAAATTAAAAAAAAAAAATCATAAAAATTAAAAATTTTGTAAAATTTAAAATTGACTATGCAGAATTATTAACCTAAGAAAAACTAACATAGAAAAGCTTTCCGAATTAAAATTAATGCACTTTTGACTTAGCTATGAGATTTTTATGCTTTGATTTTTTGAACAATTGTACAATAAAATTATAGATAAATATCGAACAAGAATGATATTGTAATTTAACCCAGAAGCTTGTAACGCTGTGAAGGAGTCATTTCCGACCCTATAATCCATATATATTCTTAATCAGGATCAACAGGCGAATCGATCTAGCTATGTTTGAAAGATTTCCATTTTTCCATTTTTTTTCAATTTTTTTAAAGGGATCTAATTGTTAAAATTAAAAAAAAATTCATAAAAATTAAAATTTTTTAAAATTTAAAATTGAGTATGCAGAATTATTAACCTAAGAAAAACTAACATAGAAAAGCTTTCCGAATTAAAATTAATGCACTTTTGACTTAGTTATGAGATTTTTATGCTTTGATTTTTTGAACAATTGTTCAATAAAATTATAGATAAATATCGAACAAGAATGATATTGTAATTTAACCCAGAAGCTTGTAATGCTGTGAAGGAGTCATTTCCGACCCTATAATCCATATATATTCTTAATCAGGATCAACAGGCGAATCGATCTAGCTATGTTTGAAAGAAAAATAAATTTTTAAAATTTTTTCCAAATTTTAAAATTTCAAACAAAAATTGATACAAATTTAAATTTTTTAAAATTTGAAATTGAGAATGCAGAATTATTAACCTAAGAAAAACTAACAAGAAAAGCTTTCCGAATTAAAATTAATGCACTTTTGACTTAGTTATGAGATTTTTATGCTTTGATTTTTTGAACAATTGTTCAATAAAATTATAGATAAATATCGAACAAGAATGATATTGTAATTTAACCCAGAACCTTGTAATGCTGTGAAGGAGTCGTTTCCGACACTATATTCCATATATATTCTTAATTTAAATTTAAATTTTTTAAAATTTGAAATTGAGTATGCAGAATTATTAACTTAAGAAAAACTAACATAGAAAAGCTTTCCGAATTAAAATTAATGCACTTTTGACTTAGCTATGAGATTTTTATGCTTTGATTTTTTGAACAATTGTACAATAAAATTATAGATAAATATCGAACAAGAATGATATTGTAATTTAACCCAGAAGCTTGTAACGCTGTGAAGGAGTCATTTCCGACCCTATATTCTTAATCAGGATCAACAGGCGAATCGATCTAGCTATGTTTGAAAGAAAAATAAATTTTTAAAATTTTTTCCAATTTTTTTATGGGATTTCATGTTAAAATTTCAAACAAAAATTGATACAAATTTAAATTTTTTAAAATTTGAAATTGAGTATGCAGAATTATTAACCTAAGAAAAACTAACATAGAAAAGCTTTCCGAATTAAAATTAATGCACTTTTGACTTAGCTATGAGATTTTTATGCTTTGATTTTTTGAACAATTGTTCAATAAAATTATAGATAAATATCGAACAAGAATGATATTGTAATTTAACCCAGAAGCTTGTAATGCTGTGAAGGAGTCATTTCCGACACTATATTCCATATATATTCTTAATTTAAATTTAAATTTTTTAAAATTTGAAATTGAGTATGCAGAATTATTAACCTAAGAAAAACTAACATAGAAAAGCTTTCCGAATTAAAATTAATGCACTTTTGACTTAGTTATGAGATTTTTATGCTTTGATTTTTTGAACAATTGTACAATAAAATTATAGATAAATATCGAACAAGAATGATATTGTAATTTAACCCAGAAGCTTGTAACGCTGTGAAGGAGTCATTTCCGACCCTATATTCCATATATATTCTTAATCAGGATCAACAGGCGAATCGATCTAGCTATGTTTGAAAGATTTCCATTTTTCCAATTTTTTTAAATTTTTTTAAGGGATCTAATTGTTAAAATTAAAAAAAAAAATTCATAAAAATTAAAATTTTGTAAAATTTAAAATTGACTATGCAGAATTATTAACCTAAGAAAAACTAACATAGAAAAGCTTTCCGAATTAAAATTAATGCACTTTTGACTTAGTTATGAGATTTTTATGCTTTGATTTTTTGAACAATTGTACAATAAAATTATAGATAAATATCGAACAAGAATGATATTGTAATTTAACCCAGAAGCTTGTAATGCTGTGAAGGAGTCATTTCCGACCCTATATTCCATATATATTCTTAATCAGGATCAACAGGCGAATCGATCTAGCTATGTTTGAAAGAAAAATAAATTTTTAAAATTTTTTCCAATTTTTTTATGGGATCTCATGTTAAAATTTCAAACAAAAATTGATACAAATTTAAATTTTTTAAAATTTGAAATTGAGTATGCAGAATTATTAACCTAAGAAAAACTAACAAGAAAAGCTTTCCGAATTAAAATTAATGCACTTTTGACTTAGTTATGAGATTTTTATGCTTTGATTTTTTGAACAATTGTTCAATAAAATTATAGATAAATATCGAACAAGAATGATATTGTAATTTAACCCAGAAGCTTGTAATGCTGTGAAGGAGTCATTTCCGACACTATATTCCATATATATTCTTAATTTAAATTTAAATTTTTTAAAATTTGAAATTGAGTATGCAGAATTATTAACTTAAGAAAAACTAACATAGAAAAGCTTTCCGAATTAAAATTAATGCACTTTTGACTTAGCTATGAGATTTTTATGCTTTGATTTTTTGAACAATTGTACAATAAAATTATAGATAAATATCTAACCCAGAAGCTTGTAATGCTGTGAAGGAGTCATTTCCGACCCTATATTCCATATATATTCTTAATCAGGATCAACAGGCGAATCGATCTTGCTATGTTTGAAAGATTTCCATTTTTCCATTTTTTTTCAATTTTTTTAAAGGGATCTAATTGTTAAAATTAAAAAAAAAATTCATAATAATTAAAATTTTGTAAAATTTAAAATTGAGTATGCAGAATTATTAACCTAAGAAAAACTAACATAGAAAAGCTTTCCGAATTAAAATTAATGCACTTTTGACTTAGCTATGAGATTTTTATGCTTTGATTTTTTGAACAATTGTTCAATAAAATTATAGATAAATATCGAACAAGAATGATATTGTAATTTAACCCAGAAGCTTGTAACGCTGTGAAGGAGTCATTTCCGACCCTATATTCCATATATATTCTTAATCAGGATCAACAGGCGAATCGATCTAGCTATGTTTGAAAGAAAAATACATTTTTAAAATTTTTTCTAATTTTTTTATGGGATTTCATGTTAAAATTTCAAACAAAAATTGATACAAATTTAAATTTTTTAAAATTTGAAATTGAGTATGCAGAATTATTAACCTAAGAAAAACTAACATAGAAAAGCTTTCCGAATTAAAATTAATGCACTTTTGACTTAGCTATGAGATTTTTATGCTTTGATTTTTTGAACAATTGTTCAATAAAATTATAGATAAATATCGAACAAGAATGATATTGTAATTTAACCCAGAAGCTTGTAATGCTGTGAAGGATTCATTTCCGACACTATATTCCATATCAATAGATTCATTAATTTAAAAAATTTAAATTATTTTTTAAATTTGAAATTGAGTATGCAGAATTATTAACTTAAGAAAAACTAACATAGAAAAGCTTTCCGAATTAAAATTAATGCACTTTTGACTTAGCTATGAGATTTTTATGCTTTGATTTTTTGAACAATTGTACAATAAAATTATAGATAAATATCGAACAAGAATGATATTGTAATTTAACCCAGAAGCTTGTAACGCTGTGAAGGAGTCATTTCCGACCCTATAATCCATATATATTCTTAATCAGAATCAACAGGCGAATCGATCTAGCTATGTTTGAAAGATTTCCATTTTTCCAATTTTTTTTTAAATTTTTTTAAGGGATCTAATTGTTAAAATTAAAAAAAAAAATCATAAAAATTAAAATTTTGTAAAATTTAAAATTGACTATGCAGAATTATTAACCTAAGAAAAACTAACAAGAAAAGCTTTCCGAATTAAAATTAATGCACTTTTGACTTAGTTATGAGATTTTTATGCTTTGATTTTTTGAACAATTGTTCAATAAAATTATAGATAAATATCGAACAAGAATGATATTGTAATTTAACCCAGAAGCTTGTAACGCTGTGAAGGAGTCATTTCCGACCCTATATTCCATATATATTCTTAATCAGGATCAACAGGCGAATCGATCAAGCTATGTTTGAAAGATTTTCATTTTTAAATTTTTTTTCAATTTTTTAAAGGGATCTAATGTTAAAATTAAAAAAAAATCCATAATAATTAAAAGTTTTTAAAATTTAAAATTGAGAATGCAGAATTATTAACCTAAGAAAAACTAACATAGAAAAGCTTTCCGAATTAAAATTAATGCACTTTTGACTTAGTTATGAGATTTTTATGCTTTGATTTTTTGAACAATTGTACAATAAAATTATAGATAAATATCGAACAAGAATGATATTGTAATTTAACCCAGAAGCTTGTAACGCTGTGAAGGAGTCATTTCCGACCCTATAATCCATATATTCTTAATCAGAATCAACAGGCGAATCGATCTAGCTATGTTTGAAAGATTTCCATTTTTCCATTTTTTTTAAATTTTTTAAGGGATCTAATTGTTAAAATTAAAAAAAAAATTCATAAAAATTAAAATTTTTTAAAATTTAAAATTGACTATGCAGAATTATTAACCTAAGAAAAACTAACATAGAAAAGCTTTCCGAATTAAAATTAATGCACTTTTGACTTAGTTATGAGATTTTTATGCTTTGATTTTTTGAACAATTGTACAATAAAATTATAGATAAATATCGAACAAGAATGATATTGTAATTTAACCCAGAAGCTTGTAACGCTGTGAAGGAGTCATTTCCGACCCTATAATCCATATATATTCTTAATCAGGATCAACAGGCGAATCGATCTAGCTATGTTTGAAAGATTTCCATTTTTCCATTTTGTTTTCAATTTTTTTAAAGGGATCTAATTGTTAAAATTAAAAAAAAAATTCATAAAAATTAAAATTTTTTAAAATTTAAAATTGACTATGCAGAATTATTAACCTAAGAAAAACTAACAAGAAAAGCTTTCCGAATTAAAATTAATGCACTTTTGACTTAGTTATGAGATTTTTATGCTTTGATTTTTTGAACAATTGTACAATAAAATTATAGATAAATATCGAACAAGAATGATATTGTAATTTAACCCAGAAGCTTGTAATGCTGTGAAGGAGTCATTTCCGACCCTATATTCCATATATATTCTTAATCAGGATCAACAGGCGAATCGATCTAGCTATGTTTGAAAGAAAAATACATTTTTAAAATTTTTTCTAATTTTTTTATGGGATTTCATGTTAAAATTTCAAACAAAAATTGATACAAATTTAATTTTTTTTAAATTTGAAATTGAGTATGCAGAATTATTAACCTAAGAAAAACTAACATAGAAAAGCTTTCCGAATTAAAATTAATGCACTTTTGACTTAGCTATGAGATTTTTATGCTTTGATTTTTTGAACAATTGTTCAATAAAATTATAAATAAATATCGAACAAGAATGATATTGTAATTTAACCCAGAACCTTGTAATGCTGTGAAGGAGTCGTTTCCGACACTATATTCCATATATATTCTTAATTTAAATTTAAATTTTTTAAAATTTGAAATTGAGTATGCAGAATTATTAACTTAAGAAAAACTAACATAGAAAAGCTTTCCGAATTAAAATTAATGCACTTTTGACTTAGCTATGAGATTTTTATGCTTTGATTTTTTGAACAATTGTACAATAAAATTATAGATAAATATCGAACCCAGAAGCTTGTAATGCTGTGAAGGATTCATTTCCGACCCTATATTCCATATATATTCTTAATCAGGATCAACAGGCGAATCGATCTAGCTATGTTTGAAAGATTTCCATTTTTCCAATTTTTTTCAATTTTTTTATGGGATTTAATTGTTAAAATTAAAAAAAAAATCCATAATAATTAAAAGTTTTTATAATTTAAAATTGAGAATGCAGAATTATTAACCTAAGAAAAACTAACATAGAAAAGCTTTCCGAATTAAAATTAATGCACTTTTGACTTAGCTATGAGATTTTTATGCTTTGATTTTTTGAACAATTGTTCAATAAAATTATAGATAAATATCGAACAAGAATGATATTGTAATTTAACCCAGAAGCTTGTAACGCTGTGAAGGAGTCATTTCCGACCCTATATTCCATATATATTCTTAATCCGGATCAACAGGCGAATCGATCTTGCTATTTTTGAAAGATTTCCATTTTTCCAATTTTTTTTAAATTTTTTAAGGGATCTAATTGTTAAATTTAAAAAAAAAATCAAATTCATAAAAATTAAAATTTTGTAAAATTTAAAATTGACTATGCAGAATTATTAACCTAAGAAAAACTAACATAGAAAAGCTTTCCGAATTAAAATTAATGCACTTTTGACTTAGCTATGAGATTTTTATGCTTTGATTTTTTGAACAATTGTTCAATAAAATTATAGATAAATATCGAACAAGAATGATATTGTAATTTAACCCAGAAGCTTGTAATGCTGTGAAGGAGTCATTTTCGACCCTATATTCCATATATATTCTTAATCAGGATCAACAGGCGAATCGATCTAGCTATGTTTGAAAGAAAAATAAATTTTTAAATTTTTTCTAATTTTTTTATGGGATTTCATGTTAAAATTTCAAACAAAAATTGATACAAATTTAATTTTTTTTAAATTTGAAATTGAGAATGCAGAATTATTAACCTAAGAAAAACTAACAAGAAAAGCTTTCCGAATTAAAATTAATGCACTTTTGACTTAGTTATGAGATTTTTATGCTTTGATTTTTTGAACAATTGTTCAATAAAATTATAGATAAATATCGAACAAGAATGATATTGTAATTTAACCCAGAAGCTTGTAATGCTGTGAAGGAGTCATTTCCGACCCTATAATCCATATATTCTTAATCAGAATCAACAGGCGAATCGATCTAGCTATGTTTGAAAGATTTCCATTTTTTAATTTTTTTTCAATTTTTTTAAAGGGATCTAATTGTTAAAATTAAAAAAAAAATTCATAATAATTAAAATTTTGTAAAATTTAAAATTGACTATGCAGAATTATTAACCTAAGAAAAACTAACAAGAAAAGCTTTCCGAATTAAAATTAATGCACTTTTGACTTAGTTATGAGATTTTTATGCTTTGATTTTTTGAACAATTGTTCAATAAAATTATAGATAAATATCGAACAAGAATGATATTGTAATTTAACCCAGAAGCTTGTAACGCTGTGAAGGAGTCATTTCCGACCCTATATTCCATATATATTCTTAATCAGGATCAACAGGCGAATCGATCTAGCTATGTTTGAAAGATTTCCATTTTTTTTTTTCAAATTTTTTTAAAGGGATCTAATTGTTAAAATTAAAAAAAAAAAAAATTCATAAAAATTTAAATTTTGTAAAATTTAAAATTGAGCATGCAGAATTATTAACCTAAGAAAAACTAACATAGAAAAGCTTTCCGAATTAAAATTAATGCACTTTTGACTTAGCTATGAGATTTTTATGCTTTGATTTTTTGAACAATTGTTCAATAAAATTATAGATAAATATCGAACAAGAATGATATTGTAATTTAACCCAGAAGCTTGTAACGCTGTGAAGGAGTCATTTCCGACCCTATATTCCATATATATTCTTAATCAGGATCAACAGGCGAATCGATCTAGCTATGTTTGAAAGAAAAATAAATTTTTAAATTTTTTCTAATTTTTTTATGGGATCTCATGTTAAAATTTCAAACAAAAATTGATACAAATTTAAATTTTTTAAAATTTGAAATTGAGTATGCAGAATTATTAACCTAAGAAAAACTAACATAGAAAAGCTTTACGATTTAAAATAATGCACTTTTGACTCATTTTTCCAATTTTTTTAATTTTTTTTAAGGGATCTAATTGTTAAAATTAAAAAAAAAAAGTTCATAAAAATTTTAATTTTTTAAAATTTGAAATTGACTATCCAGAATTATTAACTTGAGAAAAACTAACAAGAAAAGCTTTCCGAATTAAAATTAATGCACTTTTGACTTAGTTATGAGATTTTTATGCTTTGATTTTTTGAACAATTGTTCAATAAAATTATAGATAAATATCGAACAAGAATGATATTGTAATTTAACCCAGAAGCTTGTAATGCTGTGAAGGAGTCATTTCCGACCCTATATTCCATATATATTCTTAATCAGAATCAACAGGCGAATCGATCTAGCTATGTTTGAAAGATTTCCATTTTTCAATTTTTTTTCAATTTTTTTAAAGGGATCTAATTGTTAAAATTAAAAAAAAAATTGATAAAAATTAAATTTTGTAAAATTTAAAATTGAGTATGCAGAATTATTAACCTAAGAAAAACTAACATAGAAAAGCTTTCCGAATTAAAATTAATGCACTTTTGACTTAGCTATGAGATTTTTATGCTTTGATTTTTTGAACAATTGTTCAATAAAATTATAGATAAATATCGAACAAGAATGATATTGTAATTTAACCCAGAAGCTTGTAATGCTGTGAAGGAGTCATTTCCGACACTATATTCCATATATATTCTTAATTTAAATTTAAATTTTTTAAAATTTGAAATTGAGTATGCAGAATTATTAACCTAAGAAAAACTAACATAGAAAAGCTTTCCGAATTAAAATTAATGCACTTTTGACTTAGCTATGAGATTTTTATGCTTTGATTTTTTGAACAATTGTACAATAAAATTATAGATAAATATCGAACCCAGAAGCTTGTAATGCTGTGAAGGATTCATATCCGACCCTATATTCCATATATATTCTTAATCCGGATCAACAGGCGAATCGATCTTGCTATGTTTGAAAGATTTCCATTTTTCCAATTTTTTTAAATTTTTTTAAGGGATCTAATTGTTAAAATTAAAAAAAAAAAATTCATAAAAATTAAAATTTTGTAAAATTTAAAATTGAGAATGCAGAATTATTAACCTAAGAAAAACTAACATAGAAAAGCTTTCCGAATTAAAATTAATGCACTTTTGACTTAGTTATGAGATTTTTATGCTTTGATTTTTTGAACAATTGTTCAATAAAATTATAGATAAATATCGAACAAGAATGATATTGTAATTTAACCCAGAAGCTTGTAATGCTGTGAAGGAGTCATTTCCGACACTATATTCCATATATATTCTTAATCAGGATCAACAGGCGAATCGATCTAGCTATGTTTGAAAGAAAAATAAATTTTTTCTAATTTTTTTATGGGATTTCATGTTAAAATTTCAAACAAAAATTGATACAAATTTAAATTTTTTAAAATTTGAAATTGAGAATGCAGAATTATTAACCTAAGAAAAACTAACAAGAAAAGCTTTCCGAATTAAAATTAATGCACTTTTGACTTAGTTATGAGATTTTTATGCTTTGATTTTTTGAACAATTGTTCAATAAAATTATAGATAAATATCGAACAAGAATGATATTGTAATTTAACCCAGAAGCTTGTAACGCTGTGAAGGAGTCATTTCCGACCCTATATTCCATATATATTCTTAATCAGGATCAACAGGCGAATCGATCTAGCTATGTTTGAAAGAAAAATACATTTTTAAAATTTTGTCCAATTTTTTTAAGGGATTTCGAGTTAAAATTTCAAACAAAAATTGATACAAATTTAAATTTTTTAAAATTTGAAATTGAGTATGCAGAATTATTAACCTAAGAAAAACTAACAAGAAAAGCTTTCCGAATTAAAATTAATGCACTTTTGACTTAGTTATGAGATTTTTATGCTTTGATTTTTTGAACAATTGTTCAATAAAATTATAGATAAATATCGAACAAGAATGATATTGTAATTTAACCCAGAAGCTTGTAATGCTGTGAAGGAGTCATTTCCGACACTATATTCCATATATATTCTTAATTTAAATTTAAATTTTTTAAAATTTGAAATTGAGTATGCAGAATTATTAACCTAAGAAAAACTAACATAGAAAAGCTTTCCGAATTAAAATTAATGCACTTTTGACTTAGCTATGAGATTTTTATGCTTTGATTTTTTGAACAATTGTACAATAAAATTATAGATAAATATCGAACCCAGAAGCTTGTAATGCTGTGAAGGATTCATTTCCGACCCTATATTCCATATATATTCTTAATCAGGATCGACAGGCGAATCGATCAAGCTATGTTTGAAAGATTTTCATTTTTGCAATTTTTTCCAAGTTTTTTAAGGGATCTAATTGTTAAAATTAAAAAAAAAAAATTGATAAAAATTAAAATTTTTAAAATTTGAAATTGAGTATGCAGAATTATTAACCTAAGAAAAAATAACATAGAAAGCTTTCCGAATTAAAATTAATGCACTTTTGACTTAGCTATGAGATTTTTATGCTTTGATTTTTTGAACAATTGTTCAATAAAATTATAGATAAATATCGAACAAGAATGATATTGTAATTTAACCCAGAAGCTTGTAATGCTGTGAAGGAGTCATTTCCGACCCTATATTCCATATATATTCTTAATCAGGATCAACAGGCGAATCGATCTAGCTATGTTTGAAAGAAAAATAAATTTTTAAATTTTTTCTAATTTTTTTTATGGGATTTCATGTTAAAATTTCAAACAAAAATTGATACAAATTTAAATTTTTTAAAATTTGAAATTGAGAATGCAGAATTATTAACCTAAGAAAAACTAACAAGAAAAGCTTTCCGAATTAAAATTAATGCACTTTTGACTTAGCTATGAGATTTTTATGCTTTGATTTTTTGAACAATTGTTCAATAAAATTATAGATAAATATCGAACAAGAATGATATTGTAATTTAACCCAGAAGCTTGTAACGCTGTGAAGGAGTCATTTCCGACACTATATTCCATATATATTTTAATTTAAATTTAAATTTTTTAAAATTTGAAATTGAGTATGCAGAATTATTAACCTAAGAAAAACTAACAAGAAAAGCTTTCCGAATTAAAATTAATGCACTTTTGACTTAGCTATGAGATTTTTATGCTTTGATTTTTTGAACAATTGTACAATAAAATTATAGATAAATATCGAACAAGAATGATATTGTTATCTAATCCAGAAACCTGTAATGCTGTGAAGGAGTCATTTCCGACCCTATATTCCATATATATTCTTAATCAGGATCAACAGGCGAATCGATCTAGCTATATTTGAAAGATTTCAATTTTTTAAATTTTTTTCAATTTTTTTAAGGGATCTCATTGTTAAAATTAAAAAAAAAATTGATAAAAATTAAAATTTTTTAAAATTTGAAATTGAGTATGCAGAATTATTAACCTAAGAAAAACTAACAAGAAAAGCTTTCCGAATTAAAATTAATGCACTTTTGACTTAGTTATGAGATTTTTATGCTTTGATTTTTTGAACAATTGTTCAATAAAATTATAGATAAATATCGAACAAGAATGATATTGTAATTTAACCCAGAAGCTTGTAATGCTGTGAAGGAGTCATTTCCGACACTATATTCCATATATATTCTTAATCAGGATCAACAGGCGAATCGATCTAGCTATGTTTGAAAGAAAAATAAATTTTTAAATTTTTTCTAATTTTTTTATGGGATTTCATGTTAAAATTTCAAACAAAAATTGATACAAATTTAATTTTTTTTAAATTTGAAATTGAGAATGCAGAATTATTAACCTAAGAAAAACTAACAAGAAAAGCTTTCCGAATTAAAATTAATGCACTTTTGACTTAGTTATGAGATTTTTATGCTTTGATTTTTTGAACAATTGTTCAATAAAATTATAGATAAATATCGAACAAGAATGATATTGTAATTTAACCCAGAAGCTTGTAACGCTGTGAAGGAGTCATTTCCGACACTATATTCCATATATATTCTTAATCAGGATCAACAGGCGAATCGATCTAGCTATGTTTGAAAGAAAAATAAATTTTTAAAATTTTTTCGAATTTTTTTATGGGATTTCATGTTAAAATTTCAAACAAAAATTGATACAAATTTAAATTTTTTAAAATTTGAAATTGAGTATGCAGAATTATTAACCTAAGAAAAACTAACATAGAAAAGCTTTCCGAATTAAAATTAATGCACTTTTGACTTAGTTATGAGATTTTTATGCTTTGATTTTTTGAACAATTGTTCAATAAAATTATAGATAAATATCGAACAAGAATGATATTGTAATTTAACCCAGAAGCTTGTAACGCTGTGAAGGAGTCATTTCCGACCCTATATTCCATATATATTTTAATCAGAATCAACAGGCGAATCGATCTAGCTATGTTTGAAAGATTTCCATTTTTCAATTTTTTTTCAATTTTTTTAAAGGGATCTAATTGTTAAAATTTAAAAAAAAAATTGATAAAAATTAAAATTTTTTAAAATTTGAAATTGAGTATGCAGAATTATTAACCTAAGAAAAACTAACAAGAAAAGCTTTCCGAATTAAAATTAATGCACTTTTGACTTAGTTATGAGATTTTTATGCTTTGATTTTTTGAACAATTGTTCAATAAAATTATAGATAAATATCGAACAAGAATGATATTGTAATTTAACCCAGAAGCTTGTAACGCTGTGAAGGAGTCATTTCCGACACTATATTCCATATATATTCTTAATCAGGATCAACAGGCGAATCGATCTAGCTATGTTTGAAAGAAAAATACATTTTTAAAATTTTGTCCAATTTTTTTAAGGGATCTCGTGTTAAAATTTCAAACAAAAATTGATACAAATTTAAATTTTTTAAAATTTGAAATTGAGTATGCAGAATTATTAACCTAAGAAAAACTAACAAGAAAAGCTTTCCGAATTAAAATTAATGCACTTTTGACTTAGCTATGAGATTTTTATGCTTTGATTTTTTGAACAATTGTTCAATAAAATTATAGATAAATATCGAACAAGAATGATATTGTAATTTAACCCAGAAGCTTGTAATGCTGTGAAGGAGTATTTTCCGACACTATATTGCATATATATTCTTAATCAGGATCAACAGGCGAATCGATCTAGCTATGTTTGAAAGAAAAATAAATTTTTAAAATTTTTTCCAATTTTTTTATGGGATTTCATGTTAAAATTTCAAACAAAAATTGATACAAATTTAAATTTTTTAAAATTTGAAATTGAGTATGCAGAATTATTAACCTAAGAAAAACTAACATAGAAAAGCTTTCCGAATTAAAATTAATGCACTTTTGACTTAGTTATGAGATTTTTATGCTTTGATTTTTTGAACAATTGTTCAATAAAATTATAGATAAATATCGAACAAGAATGATATTGTAATTTAACCCAGAAGCTTGTAACGCTGTGAAGGAGTCATTTCCGACACTATATTCCATATATATTCTTAATCAGGATCAACAGGCGAATCGATCTAGCTATGTTTGAAAGAAAAATACATTTTTAAATTTTTCCAATTTTTTTAAGGGATCTCGTGTTAAAATTTAAAAAAAAATTGATACAAATTAAAATTTTTTAAAATTTGAAATTGAGTATGCAGAATTATTAACCTAAGAAAAACTAACAAGAAAAGCTTTCCGAATTAAAATTAATGCACTTTTGACTTAGTTATGAGATTTTTATGCTTTGATTTTTTGAACAATTGTTCAATAAAATTATAGATAAATATCGAACAAGAATGATATTGTAATTTAACCCAGAAGCTTGTAATGCTGTGAAGGAGTCATTTCCGACCCTATATTCCATATATATTCTTAATCAGGATCAACAGGCGAATCGATCTAGCTATGTTTGAAAGAAAAATAAATTTTTAAATTTTTTCTAATTTTTTTATGGGATTTCATGTTAAAATTTCAAACAAAAATTGATACAAATTTAATTTTTTTTAAATTTGAAATTGAGTATGCAGAATTATTAACCTAAGAAAAACTAACAAGAAAAGCTTTCCGAATTAAAATTAATGCACTTTTGACTTAGTTATGAGATTTTTATGCTTTGATTTTTTGAACAATTGTTCAATAAAATTATAGATAAATATCGAACAAGAATGATATTGTAATTTAACCCAGAAGCTTGTAATGCTGTGAAGGAGTCATTTTCGACCCTATATTCCATATATATTCTTAATCAGGATCAACAGGCGAATCGATCTAGCTATGTTTGAAAGAAAAATAAATTTTTAAATTTTTTCTAATTATTTTAAGGGATCTCGTGTTAAAATTTCAAACAAAAATTGATACAAATTTAAATTTTTTAAAATTTGAAATTGAGTATGCAGAATTATTAACCTAAGAAAAACTAACAAGAAAAGCTTTCCGAATTAAAATTAATGCACTTTTGACTTAGTTATGAGATTTTTATGCTTTGATTTTTTGAACAATTGTTCAATAAAATTATAGATAAATATCGAACAAGAATGATATTGTAATTTAACCCAGAAGCTTGTAATGCTGTGAAGGAGTCATTTCCGACACTATATTCCATATATATTCTTAATCAGGATCAACAGGCGAATCGATCTAGCTATGTTTGAAAGAAAAATAAATTTTTAAAATTTTTTCGAATTTTTTTATGGGATTTCATGTTAAAATTTCAAACAAAAATTGATACAAATTTAAATTTTTTTAAATTTGAAATTGAGTATGCAGAATTATTAACCTAAGAAAAACTAACAAGAAAAGCTTTCCGAATTAAAATTAATGCACTTTTGACTTAGCTATGAGATTTTTATGCTTTGATTTTTTGAACAATTGTACAATAAAATTATAGATAAATATCGAACAAGAATGATATTGTAATTTAACCCAGAAGCTTGTAACGCTGTGAAGGAGTCATTTCCGACCCTATATTCCATATATATTCTTAATCAGGATCAACAGGCGAATCGATCTAGCTATGTTTGAAAGAAAAATACATTTTTAAAATTTTTCTAATTTTTTTAAGGGATCTCATGTTAAAATTTAAAAAAAATTGATACAAATTTAAATTTTTTAAAATTTAAAATTGAGAATGCAGAATTATTAACCTAAGAAAAACTAACAAGAAAAGCTTTCCGAATTAAAATTAATGCACTTTTGACTTAGTTATGAGATTTTTATGCTTTGATTTTTTGAACAATTGTTCAATAAAATTATAGATAAATATCGAACAAGAATGATATTGTAATTTAACCCAGAAGCTTGTAATGCTGTGAAGGAGTCATTTCCGACCCTATATTCCATATATATTCTTAATCAGGATCAACAGGCGAATCGATCTAGCTATGTTTGAAAGAAAAATAAATTTTTAAAATTTTTTCCAATTTTTTTATGGGATCTCATGTTAAAATTTCAAACAAAAATTGATACAAATTTAAATTTTTTAAAATTTGAAATTGAGTATGCAGAATTATTAACCTAAGAAAAACTAACAAGAAAAGCTTTCCGAATTAAAATTAATGCACTTTTGACTTAGTTATGAGATTTTTATGCTTTGATTTTTTGAACAATTGTTCAATAAAATTATAGATAAATATCGAACAAGAATGATATTGTAATTTAACCCAGAAGCTTGTAACGCTGTGAAGGAGTCATATTCGACCCTATAATCCATATATATCCTTAATCAGAATCAACAGGCGAATCGATCTAGCTATGTTTGAAAGATTTCCATTTTTTCATTTTTTTTCAATTTTTTTAAAGGGATCTAATTGTTAAAATTAAAAAAAAATTCATAATAATTAAAATTTTGTAAAATTTAAAATTGACTATGCAGAATTATTAACCTAAGAAAAACTAACAAGAAAAGCTTTCCGAATTAAAATTAATGCACTTTTGACTTAGTTATGAGATTTTTATGCTTTGATTTTTTGAACAATTGTACAATAAAATTATAGATAAATATCGAACAAGAATGATATTGTAATTTAACCCAGAAGCTTGTAACGCTGTGAAGGAGTCATTTCCGACCCTATATTCCATATATATTCTTAATCAGGATCAACAGGCGAATCGATCTAGCTATGTTTGAAAGAAAAATAAATTTTTAAAATTTTGTCCAATTTTTTTAAGGGATCTCGTGTTAAAATTTCAAACAAAAATTGATACAAATTTAAATTTTTTAAAATTTGAAATTGAGAATGCAGAATTATTAACCTAAGAAAAACTAACATAGAAAAGCTTTCCGAATTAAAATTAATGCACTTTTGACTCATTTTTCCAATTTTTTTTAATTTTTTTAAGGGATCTAATTGTTAAAATTAAAAAAAAAAAATTCATAATAATTAAAATTTTTTAAAATTTAAAATTGACTATGCAGAATTATTAACTTGAGAAAAACTAACAAGAAAAGCTTTCCGAATTAAAATTAATGCACTTTTGACTTAGTTATGAGATTTTTATGCTTTGATTTTTTGAACAATTGTTCAATAAAATTATAGATAAATATCGAACAAGAATGATATTGTAATTTAACCCAGAAGCTTGTAACGCTGTGAAGGAGTCATTTCCGACCCTATATTCCATATATATTCTTAATCAGGATCAACAGGCGAATCGATCTAGCTATGTTTGAAAGAAAAATAAATTTTTAAAATTTTTTCCAATTTTTTTATGGGATCTCATGTTAAAATTTCAAACAAAAATTGATACAAATTTAAATTTTTTAAAATTTGAAATTGAGAATGCAGAATTATTAACCTAAGAAAAACTAACAAGAAAAGCTTTCCGAATTAAAATTAATGCACTTTTGACTTAGTTATGAGATTTTTATGCTTTGATTTTTTGAACAATTGTTCAATAAAATTATAGATAAATATCGAACAAGAATGATATTGTAATTTAACCCAGAAGCTTGTAATGCTGTGAAGGAGTCATTTCCGACACTATATTCCATATATATTCTTAATCAGGATCAACAGGCGAATCGATCTAGCTATGTTTGAAAGAAAAATAAATTTTTAAAATTTTTTCTAATTTTTTTATGGGATCTCATGTTAAAATTTCAAACAAAAATTGATACAAATTTAATTTTTTTAAAATTTGAAATTGAGAATGCAGAATTATTAACCTAAGAAAAACTAACAAGAAAAGCTTTCCGAATTAAAATTAATGCACTTTTGACTTAGTTATGAGATTTTTATGCTTTGATTTTTTGAACAATTGTTCAATAAAATTATAGATAAATATCGAACAAGAATGATATTGTAATTTAACCCAGAAGCTTGTAACGCTGTGAAGGAGTCATTTCCGACCCTATAATCCATATATTCTTAATCAGAATCAACAGGCGAATCGATCTAGCTATGTTTGAAAGATTTCCATTTTTCTTTTTTTTCAATTTTTTTAAAGGGATCTAATTGTTAAAATTAAAAAAAAATTCATAATAATTAAAATTTTGTAAAATTTAAAATTGAGAATGCAGAATTATTAACCTAAGAAAAACTAACAAGAAAAGCTTTCCGAATTAAAATTAATGCACTTTTGACTTAGTTATGAGATTTTTATGCTTTGATTTTTTGAACAATTGTTCAATAAAATTATAGATAAATATCGAACAAGAATGATATTGTAATTTAACCCAGAAGCTTGTAACGCTGTGAAGGAGTCATTTCCGACCCTATATTCCATATATATTCTTAATCAGGATCAACAGGCGAATCGATCTAGCTATGTTTGAAAGAAAAATAAATTTTTAAAATTTTTTCTAATTTTTTTATGGGATTTCATGTTAAAATTTCAAACAAAAATTGATACAAATTTAATTTTTTTAAAATTTGAAATTGAGAATGCAGAATTATTAACCTAAGAAAAACTAACAAGAAAAGCTTTCCGAATTAAAATTAATGCACTTTTGACTTAGCTATGAGATTTTTATGCTTTGATTTTTTGAACAATTGTTCAATAAAATTATAGATAAATATCGAACAAGAATGATATTGTAATTTAACCCAGAAGCTTGTAACGCTGTGAAGGAGTCATTTCCGACCCTATAATCCATATATTCTTAATCAGAATCAACAGGCGAATCGATCTAGCTATGTTTGAAAGATTTCCATTTTTCATTTTTTTTTCAATTTTTTTAAAGGGATCTAATTGTTAAAATTAAAAAAAAATTCATAATAATTAAAATTTTGTAAAATTTAAAATTGAGTATGCAGAATTATTAACCTAAGAAAAACTAACATAGAAAAGCTTTCCGAATTAAAATTAATGCACTTTTGACTTAGTTATGAGATTTTTATGCTTTGATTTTTTGAACAATTGTTCAATAAAATTATAGATAAATATCGAACAAGAATGATATTGTAATTTAACCCAGAAGCTTGTAACGCTGTGAAGGAGTCATTTCCGACCCTATATTCCATATATATTCTTAATCAGGATCAACAGGCGAATCGATCTAGCTATGTTTGAAAGAAAAATAAATTTTTAAAATTTTTTCGAATTTTTTTATGGGATATCATGTTAAAATTTCAAACAAAAATTGATTCAAATTTAAATTTTTTAAAATTTGAAATTGAGAATGCAGAATTATTAACCTAAGAAAAACTAACATAGAAAAGCTTTCCGAATTAAATTAATACTTTTATATTTTTATTTTTTTTCAATTTTTTTAAGGGATTAATTGTTAAAATTAAAAAAAAAAATTCATAATAATTAAAATTTTGTAAAATTTAAAATTGAGTATGCAGAATTATTAACCTAAGAAAAATAACAAGAAAAGCTTTCCGAATTAAAATTAATGCACTTTTGACTTAGTTATGAGATTTTTATGCTTTGATTTTTTGAACAATTGTTCAATAAAATTATAGATAAATATCGAACAAGAATGATATTGTAATTTAACCCAGAAGCTTGTAATGCTGTGAAGGAGTCATTTCCGACACTATATTCCATATATATTCTTAATCAGGATCAACAGGCGAATCGATCTAGCTATGTTTGAAAGAAAAATAAATTTTTAAAATTTTTTCCAATTTTTTTATGGGATCTCATGTTAAAATTTCAAACAAAAATTGATACAAATTTAAATTTTTTAAAATTTGAAATTGAGAATGCAGAATTATTAACCTAAGAAAAACTAACAAGAAAAGCTTTCCGAATTAAAATTAATGCACTTTTGACTTAGTTATGAGATTTTTATGCTTTGATTTTTTGAACAATTGTTCAATAAAATTATAGATAAATATCGAACAAGAATGATATTGTAATTTAACCCAGAAGCTTGTAATGCTGTGAAGGAGTCATTTCCGACACTATATTCCATATATATTCTTAATCAGGATCAACAGGCGAATCGATCTAGCTATGTTTGAAAGAAAAATAAATTTTTAAAATTTTTTCTAATTTTTTTATGGGATCTCATGTTAAAATTTAAAAAAAAAAATAGATTCAAATTTAAATTTTTTAAAATTTGAAATTGAGAATGCAGAATTATTAACCTAAGAAAAACTAACAAGAAAAGCTTTCCGAATTAAAATTAATGCACTTTTGACTTAGTTATGAGATTTTTATGCTTTGATTTTTTGAACAATTGTTCAATAAAATTATAGATAAATATCGAACAAGAATGATATTGTAATTTAACCCAGAAGCTTGTAACGCTGTGAAGGAGTCATTTCCGACCCTATAATCCATATATATTCTTAATCAGAATCAACAGGCGAATCGATCTAGCTATGTTTGAAAGATTTCCATTTTTCCATTTTGTTTTCAATTTTTTTAAAGGGATCTAATTGTTAAAATTAAAAAAAATTCATAATAATTAAAATTTTGTAAAATTTAAAATTGACTATGCAGAATTATTAACCTAAGAAAAACTAACAAGAAAAGCTTTCCGAATTAAAATTAATGCACTTTTGACTTAGTTATGAGATTTTTATGCTTTGATTTTTTGAACAATTGTTCAATAAAATTATAGATAAATATCGAACAAGAATGATATTGTAATTTAACCCAGAAGCTTGTAACGCTGTGAAGGAGTCATTTCCGACCCTATATTCCATATATATTCTTAATCAGGATCAACAGGCGAATCGATCTAGCTATGTTTGAAAGAAAAATAAATTTTTAAAATTTTTTCTAATTTTTTTATGGGATTTCATGTTAAAATTTCAAACAAAAATTGATACAAATTTAATTTTTTTAAAATTTGAAATTGAGAATGCAGAATTATTAACCTAAGAAAAACTAACAAGAAAAGCTTTCCGAATTAAAATTAATGCACTTTTGACTTAGTTATGAGATTTTTATGCTTTGATTTTTTGAACAATTGTTCAATAAAATTATAGATAAATATCGAACAAGAATGATATTGTAATTTAACCCAGAAGCTTGTAACGCTGTGAAGGAGTCATTTCCGACCCTATAATCCATATATATTCTTAATCAGAATCAACAGGCGAATCGATCTAGCTATGTTTGAAAGAAAAATACATTTTTAAAATTTTTCCAATTTTTTTAAGGGATCTCGTGTTAAAATTTCAAACAAAAATTGATAAAAATTTAAATTTTTTTAAAATTTAAAATTGAGTATGCAGAATTATTAACCTAAGAAAAACTAACATAGAAAAGCTTTCCGAATTAAAATTAATGCACTTTTGACTTAGTTATGAGATTTTTATGCTTTGATTTTTTGAACAATTGTTCAATAAAATTATAGATAAATATCGAACAAGAATGATATTGTAATTTAACCCAGAACCTTGTAATGCTGTGAAGGAGTCATTTCCGACACTATATTCCATATATATTCTTAATTTAAATTTAAATTTTTTAAAATTTGAAATTGAGAATGCAGAATTATTAACCTAAGAAAAACTAACATAGAAAAGTTTCCGAATTAAAATTAATGTACTTTTGACTTAGCTATGAGATTTTTATGCTTTGATTTTTTGAACAATTGTACAATAAAATTATAGATAAATATCGAACAAGAATGATATTGTAATTTAACCCAGAAGCTTGTAACGCTGTGAAGGAGTCATTTTCGACCCTATATTCCATATATATTCTTAATCAGGATCAACAGGCGAATCGATCTAGCTATGTTTGAAAGAAAAATAAATTTTTAAAATTTTTTCTAATTTTTTTATGGGATTTCATGTTAAAATTTCAAACAAAAATTGATACAAATTTAAATTTTTTAAAATTTGAAATTGAGTATGCAGAATTATTAACCTAAGAAAAACTAACATAGAAAAGCTTTCCGAATTAAAATTAATGCACTTTTGACTTAGTTATGAGATTTTTATGCTTTGATTTTTTGAACAATTGTTCAATAAAATTATAGATAAATATCGAACAAGAATGATATTGTAATTTAACCCAGAAGCTTGTAACGCTGTGAAGGAGTCATTTCCGACCCTATAATCCATATATTCTTAATCAGAATCAACAGGCGAATCGATCTAGCTATGTTTGAAAGATTTCCATTTTTCCATTTTTTCCAATTTTTTTAAAGGGATCTAATTGTTAAAATTAAAAAAAAAATTCATAATAATTAAAATTTTGTAAAATTTAAAATTGAGTATGCAGAATTATTAACCTAAGAAAAACTAACAAGAAAAGCTTTCCGAATTAAAATTAATGCACTTTTGACTTAGTTATGAGATTTTTATGCTTTGATTTTTTGAACAATTGTACAATAAAATTATAGATAAATATCGAACAAGAATGATATTGTAATTTAACCCAGAAGCTTGTAACGCTGTGAAGGAGTCATTTCCGACCCTATATTCCATATATATTCTTAATCAGGATCAACAGGCGAATCGATCTAGCTATGTTTGAAAGAAAAATAAATTTTTAAAATTTTTTCCAATTTTTTTATGGGATTTCATGTTAAAATTTCAAACAAAAATTGATACAAATTTAATTTTTTTAAAATTTGAAATTGAGAATGCAGAATTATTAACCTAAGAAAAACTAACATAGAAAAGCTTTCCGAATTAATTAATCCATTTTACATTTTTCATTTTTTTTTAATTTTTTTAAGGGATCTAATTGTTAAAATTAAAAAAAAAATTTTCATAATAATTAAAATTTTTTAAAATTTAAAATTGACTATGCAGAATTATTAACTAAGAAAAACTAACAAGAAAAGCTTTCCGAATTAAAATTAATGCACTTTTGACTTAGTTATGAGATTTTTATGCTTTGATTTTTTGAACAATTGTTCAATAAAATTATAGATAAATATCGAACAAGAATGATATTGTAATTTAACCCAGAAGCTTGTAACGCTGTGAAGGAGTCATTTCCGACACTATATTCCATATATATTCTTAATCAGGATCAACAGGCGAATCGATCTAGCTATGTTTGAAAGAAAAATAAATTTTTAAAATTTTTTCCAATTTTTTTATGGGATCTCATGTTAAAATTTCAAACAAAAATTGATACAAATTTAAATTTTTTAAAATTTGAAATTGAGAATGCAGAATTATTAACCTAAGAAAAACTAACAAGAAAAGCTTTCCGAATTAAAATTAATGCACTTTTGACTTAGTTATGAGATTTTTATGCTTTGATTTTTTGAACAATTGTACAATAAAATTATAGATAAATATCGAACAAGAATGATATTGTAATTTAACCCAGAAGCTTGTAATGCTGTGAAGGAGTCATTTCCGACACTATATTCCATATATATTCTTAATCAGGATCAACAGGCGAATCGATCTAGCTATGTTTGAAAGAAAAATAAATTTTTAAAATTTTTTCTAATTTTTTTATGGGATTTCATGTTAAAATTTCAAACAAAAATTGATACAAATTTAATTTTTTAAAATTTGAAATTGAGAATGCAGAATTATTAACCTAAGAAAAACTAACAAGAAAAGCTTTCCGAATTAAAATTAATGCACTTTTGACTTAGTTATGAGATTTTTATGCTTTGATTTTTTGAACAATTGTTCAATAAAATTATAGATAAATATCGAACAAGAATGATATTGTAATTTAACCCAGAAGCTTGTAACGCTGTGAAGGAGTCATTTCCGACCCTATAATCCATATATTCTTAATCAGAATCAACAGGCGAATCGATCTAGCTATGTTTGAAAGATTTCCATTTTTTAATTTTTTTTCCAATTTTTTTAAAGGGATCTAATTGTTAAAATTAAAAAAAAATTCATAATAATTAAAATTTTGTAAAATTTAAAATTGAGTATGCAGAATTATTAACCTAAGAAAAACTAACATAGAAAAGCTTTCCGAATTAAAATTAATGCACTTTTGACTTAGCTATGAGATTTTTATGCTTTGATTTTTTGAACAATTGTACAATAAAATTATAGATAAATATCGAACAAGAATGATATTGTAATTTAACCCAGAAGCTTGTAATGCTGTGAAGGAGTCATTTCCGACCCTATATTCCATATATATTCTTAATCAGGATCAACAGGCGAATCGATCTAGCTATGTTTGAAAGAAAAATAAATTTTTAAAATTTTTTCCAATTTTTTTATGGGATCTCATGTTAAAATTTCAAACAAAAATTGATACAAATTTAAATTTTTTAAAATTTGAAATTGAGTATGCAGAATTATTAACCTAAGAAAAACTAACAAGAAAAGCTTTCCGAATTAAAATTAATGCACTTTTGACTTAGTTATGAGATTTTTATGCTTTGATTTTTTGAACAATTGTTCAATAAAATTATAGATAAATATCGAACAAGAATGATATTGTAATTTAACCCAGAAGCTTGTAATGCTGTGAAGGAGTCATTTCCGACACTATATTCCATATATATTCTTAATCAGGATCAACAGGCGAATCGATCTAGCTATGTTTGAAAGAAAAATAAATTTTTAAAATTTTTTCCAATTTTTTTATGGGATCTCATGTTAAAATTTCAAACAAAAATTGATACAAATTTAAATTTTTTAAAATTTGAAATTGAGTATGCAGAATTATTAACCTAAGAAAAACTAACATAGAAAAGCTTTCCGAATTAAAATTATTATTTTTCATTTTATTTTTTTTTATTTTTTTAAGGATTAATTGTTAAAATTAAAAAAAAAAATTCATAATAATTAAAATTTTTTAAAATTTAAAATTGATTATGCAGAATTATTAACCTAAGAAAAATAACAAGAAAAGCTTTCCGAATTAAAATTAATGCACTTTTGACTTAGTTATGAGATTTTTATGCTTTGATTTTTTGAACAATTGTTCAATAAAATTATAGATAAATATCGAACAAGAATGATATTGTAATTTAACCCAGAAGCTTGTAATGCTGTGAAGGAGTCATTTCCGACACTATATTCCATATATATTCTTAATCAGGATCAACAGGCGAATCGATCTAGCTATGTTTGAAAGAAAAATAAATTTTTAAAATTTTTTCCAATTTTTTTATGGGATCTCATGTTAAAATTTCAAACAAAAATTGATACAAATTTAAATTTTTTAAAATTTGAAATTGAGTATGCAGAATTATTAACCTAAGAAAAACTAACAAGAAAAGCTTTCCGAATTAAAATTAATGCACTTTTGACTTAGTTATGAGATTTTTATGCTTTGATTTTTTGAACAATTGTTCAATAAAATTATAGATAAATATCGAACAAGAATGATATTGTAATTTAACCCAGAAGCTTGTAATGCTGTGAAGGAGTCATTTCCGACACTATATTCCATATATATTCTTAATCAGGATCAACAGGCGAATCGATCTAGCTATGTTTGAAAGAAAAATAAATTTTTAAAATTTTTTCTAATTTTTTTATGGGATCTCATGTTAAAATTTCAAACAAAAATTGATACAAATTTAAATTTTTTAAAATTTGAAATTGAGTATGCAGAATTATTAACCTAAGAAAAACTAACAAGAAAAGCTTTCCGAATTAAAATTAATGCACTTTTGACTTAGTTATGAGATTTTTATGCTTTGATTTTTTGAACAATTGTTCAATAAAATTATAGATAAATATCGAACAAGAATGATATTGTAATTTAACCCAGAAGCTTGTAATGCTGTGAAGGAGTCATTTCCGACCCTATATTCCATATATATTCTTAATCAGAATCAACAGGCGAATCGATCTAGCTATGTTTGAAAGAAAAATACATTTTTAAAATTTTTTCCAATTTTTTTAAAGGGATCTAATTGTTAAAATTTCAAACAAAAATTGATAAAAATTTAAATTTTTTAAAATTTGAAATTGAGTATGCAGAATTATTAACCTAAGAAAAACTAACATAGAAAAGCTTTCCGAATTAAAATTAATGCACTTTTGACTTAGTTATGAGATTTTTATGCTTTGATTTTTTGAACAATTGTACAATAAAATTATAGATAAATATCGAACAAGAATGATATTGTAATTTAACCCAGAAGCTTGTAATGCTGTGAAGGAGTCATTTCCGACACTATATTCCATATATATTCTTAATCAGGATCAACAGGCGAATCGATCTAGCTATGTTTGAAAGAAAAATAAATTTTTAAAATTTTTTCTAATTTTTTTAAGGGATCTCGAGTTAAAATTTCAAACAAAAATTGATACAAATTTAAATTTTTTAAAATTTGAAATTGAGTATGCAGAATTATTAACCTAAGACAAACTAACAAGAAATGCTTTCCGAATTAAAATTAATGCACTTTTGACTTAGTTATGAGATTTTTATGCTTTGATTTTTTGAACAATTGTTCAATAAAATTATAGATAAATATCGAACAAGAATGATATTGTAATTTAACCCAGAAGCTTGTAATGCTGTGAAGGAGTCATTTCCGACCCTATATTCCATATATATTCTTAATCAGGATCAACAGGCGAATCGATCTAGCTATGTTTGAAAGAAAAATAAATTTTTAAAATTTTTTCTAATTTTTTTATGGGATCTCATGTTAAAATTTCAAACAAAAATTGATTCAAATTTAAATTTTTTAAAATTTGAAATTGAGTATGCAGAATTATTAACCTAAGAAAAACTAACATAGAAAAGCTTTCCGAATTAAAATTAATGCACTTTTGACTTAGTTATGAGATTTTTATGCTTTGATTTTTTGAACAATTGTTCAATAAAATTATAGATAAATATCGAACAAGAATGATATTGTAATTTAACCCAGAAGCTTGTAATGCTGTGAAGGAGTCATTTCCGACCTATATTCCATATATTCTTAATCAGAATCAACATGCGAATCGATCTAGCTATGTTTGAAAGATTAATTTTTTTTCAATTTTTTTAAGGGATCTTGTTAAAATTAAAAAAAATTTATAAAATTTAAATTTTTTAAAATTTGAAATTGAGAATGCAGAATTATTAACCTAAGAAAAACTAACATAGAAAAGCTTTCCGAATTAAAATTAATGCACTTTTGACTTAGTTATGAGATTTTTATGCTTTGATTTTTTGAACAATTGTACAATAAAATTATAGATAAATATCGAACAAGAATGATATTGTAATTTAACCCAGAAGCTTGTAATGCTGTGAAGGAGTCATTTTCGACCCTATATTCCATATATATTCTTAATCAGGATCAACAGGCGAATCGATCTAGCTATGTTTGAAAGAAAAATAAATTTTTAAAATTTTTTCGAATTATTTTATGGGATATCATGTTAAAATTTCAAACAAAAATTGATTCAAATTTAAATTTTTTAAAATTTGAAATTGAGTATGCAGAATTATTAACCTAAGAAAAACTAACATAGAAAAGCTTTCCGAATTAAAATTAATGCACTTTTGACTTAGTTATGAGATTTTTATGCTTTGATTTTTTGAACAATTGTACAATAAAATTATAGATAAATATCGAACAAGAATGATATTGTAATTTAACCCAGAAGCTTGTAATGCTGTGAAGGAGTCATTTCCGACACTATATTCCATATATATTCTTAATCAGGATCAACAGGCGAATCGATCTAGCTATGTTTGAAAGAAAAATAAATTTTTAAAATTTTTTCTAATTTTTTTATGGGATCTCATGTTAAAATTTCAAACAAAAATTGATACAAATTTAAATTTTTTAAAATTTGAAATTGAGTATGCAGAATTATTAACCTAAGAAAAACTAACAAGAAAAGCTTTCCGAATTAAAATTAATGCACTTTTGACTTAGTTATGAGATTTTTATGCTTTGATTTTTTGAACAATTGTTCAATAAAATTATAGATAAATATCGAACAAGAATGATATTGTAATTTAACCCAGAAGCTTGTAACGCTGTGAAGGAGTCATTTCCGACCCTATATTCCATATATATTCTTAATCAGAATCAACAGGCGAATCGATCTAGCTATGTTTGAAAGATTTCCATTTTTCCATTTTTTTTCCAATTTTTTTAAAGGGATCTAATTGTTAAAATTAAAAAAAAATTCATAATAATTAAAATTTTGTAAAATTTAAAATTGAGTATGCAGAATTATTAACCTAAGAAAAACTAACAAGAAAAGCTTTCCGAATTAAAATTAATGCACTTTTGACTTAGTTATGAGATTTTTATGCTTTGATTTTTTGAACAATTGTTCAATAAAATTATAGATAAATATCGAACAAGAATGATATTGTAATTTAACCCAGAAGCTTGTAATGCTGTGAAGGAGTCATTTCCGACACTATATTCCATATATATTCTTAATCAGGATCAACAGGCGAATCGATCTAGCTATGTTTGAAAGAAAAATAAATTTTTAAAATTTTTTCCAATTTTTTTATGGGATCTCATGTTAAAATTTCAAACAAAAATTGATACAAATTTAAATTTTTTAAAATTTGAAATTGAGTATGCAGAATTATTAACCTAAGAAAAACTAACATAGAAAAGCTTTCCGAATTAAAATTAATGCACTTTTGACTTAGTATGAGTAATTTTTATGCTTTGAATTTTTTTGAACAATTGTATCAATTAAAATTATAGATAAATATCGAACAAGAATGATATTGTAATTTAACCCAGAAGCTTGTAACGCTGTGAAGGAGTCATTTCCGACACTATATTCCATATATATTCTTAATCAGGATCAACAGGCGAATCGATCTAGCTATGTTTGAAAGAAAAATAAATTTTTAAAATTTTTTCTAATTTTTTTATGGGATCTCATGTTAAAATTTCAAACAAAAATTGATACAAATTTAAATTTTTTAAAATTTGAAATTGAGTATGCAGAATTATTAACCTAAGAAAAACTAACAAGAAAAGCTTTCCGAATTAAAATTAATGCACTTTTGACTTAGTTATGAGATTTTTATGCTTTGATTTTTTGAACAATTGTTCAATAAAATTATAGATAAATATCGAACAAGAATGATATTGTAATTTAACCCAGAAGCTTGTAATGCTGTGAAGGAGTCATTTCCGACACTATATTCCATATATATTCTTAATCAGGATCAACAGGCGAATCGATCTAGCTATGTTTGAAAGAAAAATAAATTTTTAAAATTTTTTCCAATTTTTTTATGGGATCTCATGTTAAAATTTCAAACAAAAATTGATACAAATTTAAATTTTTTAAAATTTGAAATTGAGTATGCAGAATTATTAACCTAAGAAAAACTAACAAGAAAAGCTTTCCGAATTAAAATTAATGCACTTTTGACTTAGTTATGAGATTTTTATGCTTTGATTTTTTGAACAATTGTTCAATAAAATTATAGATAAATATCGAACAAGAATGATATTGTAATTTAACCCAGAAGCTTGTAATGCTGTGAAGGAGTCATTTCCGACACTATATTCCATATATATTCTTAATCAGGATCAACAGGCGAATCGATCTAGCTATGTTTGAAAGAAAAATAAATTTTTAAAATTTTTTCCAATTTTTTTATGGGATCTCATGTTAAAATTTCAAACAAAAATTGATACAAATTTAAATTTTTTAAAATTTGAAATTGAGTATGCAGAATTATTAACCTAAGAAAAACTAACAAGAAAAGCTTTCCGAATTAAAATTAATGCACTTTTGACTTAGTTATGAGATTTTTATGCTTTGATTTTTTGAACAATTGTTCAATAAAATTATAGATAAATATCGAACAAGAATGATATTGTAATTTAACCCAGAAGCTTGTAATGCTGTGAAGGAGTCATTTCCGACACTATATTCCATATATATTCTTAATCAGGATCAACAGGCGAATCGATCTAGCTATGTTTGAAAGAAAAATAAATTTTTAAAATTTTTTCCAATTTTTTTATAGGGATCTCATGTTAAAATTTCAAACAAAAATTGATACAAATTTAAATTTTTTAAAATTTGAAATTGAGTATGCAGAATTATTAACCTAAGAAAAACTAACAAGAAAAGCTTTCCGAATTAAAATTAATGCACTTTTGACTTAGTTATGAGATTTTTATGCTTTGATTTTTTGAACAATTGTTCAATAAAATTATAGATAAATATCGAACAAGAATGATATTGTAATTTAACCCAGAAGCTTGTAATGCTGTGAAGGAGTCATTTCCGACACTATATTCCATATATATTCTTAATCAGGATCAACAGGCGAATCGATCTAGCTATGTTTGAAAGAAAAATAAATTTTTAAAATTTTTTCCAATTTTTTTATGGGATCTCATGTTAAAATTTCAAACAAAAATTGATACAAATTTAAATTTTTTAAAATTTGAAATTGAGTATGCAGAATTATTAACCTAAGAAAAACTAACATAGAAAAGCTTTCGAATAAATTTATTTGTTATTTTTATTTTTTTTATTTTTTTAAGGGATTAATTGTTAAAATTAAAAAAAAAAATTATAATAATTAAAATTTTTTAAAATTTAAAATTAGTATGAGAATTATTAATAAGAAAAATAACAAGAAAAGCTTTCCGAATTAAAATTAATGCACTTTTGACTTAGTTATGAGATTTTTATGCTTTGATTTTTTGAACAATTGTTCAATAAAATTATAGATAAATATCGAACAAGAATGATATTGTAATTTAACCCAGAAGCTTGTAATGCTGTGAAGGAGTCATTTCCGACACTATATTCCATATATATTCTTAATCAGGATCAACAGGCGAATCGATCTAGCTATGTTTGAAAGAAAAATAAATTTTTAAAATTTTTTCCAATTTTTTTATGGGATCTCATGTTAAAATTTCAAACAAAAATTGATACAAATTTAAATTTTTTAAAATTTGAAATTGAGTATGCAGAATTATTAACCTAAGAAAAACTAACAAGAAAAGCTTTCCGAATTAAAATTAATGCACTTTTGACTTAGTTATGAGATTTTTATGCTTTGATTTTTTGAACAATTGTTCAATAAAATTATAGATAAATATCGAACAAGAATGATATTGTAATTTAACCCAGAAGCTTGTAATGCTGTGAAGGAGTCATTTCCGACACTATATTCCATATATATTCTTAATCAGGATCAACAGGCGAATCGATCTAGCTATGTTTGAAAGAAAAATAAATTTTTAAAATTTTTTCCAATTTTTTTATGGGATCTCATGTTAAAATTTCAAACAAAAATTGATACAAATTTAAATTTTTTAAAATTTGAAATTGAGTATGCAGAATTATTAACCTAAGAAAAACTAACAAGAAAAGCTTTCCGAATTAAAATTAATGCACTTTTGACTTAGTTATGAGATTTTTATGCTTTGATTTTTTGAACAATTGTTCAATAAAATTATAGATAAATATCGAACAAGAATGATATTGTAATTTAACCCAGAAGCTTGTAATGCTGTGAAGGAGTCATTTCCGACACTATATTCCATATATATTCTTAATCAGGATCAACAGGCGAATCGATCTAGCTATGTTTGAAAGAAAAATAAATTTTTAAAATTTTTTCCAATTTTTTTATGGGATCTCATGTTAAAATTTCAAACAAAAATTGATACAAATTTAAATTTTTTAAAATTTGAAATTGAGTATGCAGAATTATTAACCTAAGAAAAACTAACAAGAAAAGCTTTCCGAATTAAAATTAATGCACTTTTGACTTAGTTATGAGATTTTTATGCTTTGATTTTTTGAACAATTGTTCAATAAAATTATAGATAAATATCGAACAAGAATGATATTGTAATTTAACCCAGAAGCTTGTAATGCTGTGAAGGAGTCATTTCCGACACTATATTCCATATATATTCTTAATCAGGATCAACAGGCGAATCGATCTAGCTATGTTTGAAAGAAAAATAAATTTTTAAAATTTTTTCCAATTTTTTTATGGGATCTCATGTTAAAATTTCAAACAAAAATTGATACAAATTTAAATTTTTTAAAATTTGAAATTGAGTATGCAGAATTATTAACCTAAGAAAAACTAACAAGAAAAGCTTTCCGAATTAAAATTAATGCACTTTTGACTTAGTTATGAGATTTTTATGCTTTGATTTTTTGAACAATTGTTCAATAAAATTATAGATAAATATCGAACAAGAATGATATTGTAATTTAACCCAGAAGCTTGTAATGCTGTGAAGGAGTCATTTCCGACACTATATTCCATATATATTCTTAATCAGAATCAACAGGCGAATCGATCTAGCTATGTTTGAAAGAAAAATAAATTTTTTAAATTTTTTCCAATTTTTTTAAGGGATCTCGTGTTAAAATTTCAAACAAAAATTGATACAAATTTAAATTTTTTAAAATTTGAAATTGAGTATGCAGAATTATTAACCTAAGAAAAACTAACATAGAAAAGCTTTCCGAATTAAAATTAATGCACTTTTGACTTAGTTATGAGATTTTTATGCTTTGATTTTTTGAACAATTGTTCAATAAAATTATAGATAAATATCGAACAAGAATGATATTGTAATTTAACCCAGAAGCTTGTAATGCTGTGAAGGAGTCATTTCCGACACTATATTCCATATATATTCTTAATCAGGATCAACAGGCGAATCGATCTAGCTATGTTTGAAAGAAAAATAAATTTTTAAAATTTTTTCTAATTTTTTTATGGGATCTCATGTTAAAATTTCAAACAAAAATTGATACAAATTTAAATTTTTTAAAATTTGAAATTGAGTATGCAGAATTATTAACCTAAGAAAAACTAACAAGAAAAGCTTTCCGAATTAAAATTAATGCACTTTTGACTTAGTTATGAGATTTTTATGCTTTGATTTTTTGAACAATTGTTCAATAAAATTATAGATAAATATCGAACAAGAATGATATTGTAATTTAACCCAGAAGCTTGTAATGCTGTGAAGGAGTCATTTCCGACACTATATTCCATATATATTCTTAATCAGGATCAACAGGCGAATCGATCTAGCTATGTTTGAAAGAAAAATACATTTTTAAAATTTTGTCCAATTTTTTTAAAGGGATCTAATTGTTAAAATTTCAAAAAAAAATTGATACAAATTTAAATTTTTTAAAATTTGAAATTGAGTATGCAGAATTATTAACCTAAGAAAAACTAACAAGAAAAGCTTTCCGAATTAAAATTAATGCACTTTTGACTTAGTTATGAGATTTTTATGCTTTGATTTTTTGAACAATTGTTCAATAAAATTATAGATAAATATCGAACAAGAATGATATTGTAATTTAACCCAGAAGCTTGTAATGCTGTGAAGGAGTCATTTCCGACACTATATTCCATATATATTCTTAATCAGGATCAACAGGCGAATCGATCTAGCTATGTTTGAAAGAAAAATAAATTTTTAAAATTTTTTCTAATTTTTTTATGGGATCTCATGTTAAAATTTCAAACAAAAATTGATACAAATTTAAATTTTTTAAAATTTGAAATTGAGTATGCAGAATTATTAACCTAAGAAAAACTAACAAGAAAAGCTTTCCGAATTAAAATTAATGCACTTTTGACTTAGTTATGAGATTTTTATGCTTTGATTTTTTGAACAATTGTTCAATAAAATTATAGATAAATATCGAACAAGAATGATATTGTAATTTAACCCAGAAGCTTGTAATGCTGTGAAGGAGTCATTTCCGACACTATATTCCATATATATTCTTAATCAGGACCAACAGGCGAATCGATCTAGCTATGTTTGAAAGAAAAATAAATTTTTAAAATTTTTTCCAATTTTTTTAAGGGATCTCATGTTAAAATTTCAAACAAAAATTGATACAAATTTAAATTTTTTAAAATTTGAAATTGAGTATGCAGAATTATTAACCTAAGAAAAACTAACAAGAAAAGCTTTCCGAATTAAAATTAATGCACTTTTGACTTAGTTATGAGATTTTTATGCTTTGATTTTTTGAACAATTGTTCAATAAAATTATAGATAAATATCGAACAAGAATGATATTGTAATTTAACCCAGAAGCTTGTAATGCTGTGAAGGAGTCATTTCCGACACTATATTCCATATATATTCTTAATCAGGATCAACAGGCGAATCGATCTAGCTATGTTTGAAAGAAAAATAAATTTTTTAAATTTTTTCCAATTTTTTTATGGGATCTCATGTTAAAATTTCAAACAAAAATTGATACAAATTTAAATTTTTTAAAATTTGAAATTGAGTATGCAGAATTATTAACCTAAGAAAAACTAACAAGAAAAGCTTTCCGAATTAAAATTAATGCACTTTTGACTTAGTTATGAGATTTTTATGCTTTGATTTTTTGAACAATTGTTCAATAAAATTATAGATAAATATCGAACAAGAATGATATTGTAATTTAACCCAGAAGCTTGTAATGCTGTGAAGGAGTCATTTCCGACACTATATTCCATATATATTCTTAATCAGGATCAACAGGCGAATCGATCTAGCTATGTTTGAAAGAAAAATAAATTTTTTAAATTTTTTCCAATTTTTTTAAGGGATCTAATTGTTAAAATTAACAAAAAAAAATTGATACAAATTTAAATTTTTTAAAATTTGAAATTGAGTATGCAGAATTATTAACCTAAGAAAAACTAACATAGAAAAGCTTTCCGAATTAAAATTAATGCACTTTTGACTTAGCTATGAGATTTTTATGCTTTGATTTTTTGAACAATTGTTCAATAAAATTATAGATAAATATCGAACAAGAATGATATTGTAATTTAACCCAGAAGCTTGTAATGCTGTGAAGGAGTCATTTCCGACACTATATTCCATATATATTCTTAATCAGGATCAACAGGCGAATCGATCTAGCTATGTTTGAAAGAAAAATAAATTTTTAAAATTTTTTCCAATTTTTTTATGGGATTTCATGTTAAAATTTCAAACAAAAATTGATACAAATTTAATTTTTTAAAATTTGAAATTGAGTATGCAGAATTATTAACCTAAGAAAAACTAACAAGAAAAGCTTTCCGAATTAAAATTAATGCACTTTTGACTTAGTTATGAGATTTTTATGCTTTGATTTTTTGAACAATTGTTCAATAAAATTATAGATAAATATCGAACAAGAATGATATTGTAATTTAACCCAGAAGCTTGTAATGCTGTGAAGGAGTCATTTCCGACACTATATTCCATATATATTCTTAATCAGGATCAACAGGCGAATCGATCTAGCTATGTTTGAAAGAAAAATAAATTTTTAAAATTTTTTCCAATTTTTTTATGGGATCTCGTGTTAAAATTTCAAACAAAAATTGATACAAATTTAAATTTTTTAAAATTTGAAATTGAGTATGCAGAATTATTAACCTAAGAAAAACTAACAAGAAAAGCTTTCCGAATTAAAATTAATGCACTTTTGACTTAGTTATGAGATTTTTATGCTTTGATTTTTTGAACAATTGTTCAATAAAATTATAGATAAATATCGAACAAGAATGATATTGTAATTTAACCCAGAAGCTTGTAATGCTGTGAAGGAGTCATTTCCGACACTATATTCCATATATATTCTTAATCAGAATCAACAGGCGAATCGATCTAGCTATGTTTGAAAGAAAAATAAATTTTTTAATTTTTTTCCAATTTTTTTAAAGGGATCTCATTGTTAAAATTTAAACAAAAATTGATAAAAATTTAAATTTTTTAAAATTTGAAATTGAGTATGCAGAATTATTAACCTAAGAAAAACTAACAAGAAAAGCTTTCCGAATTAAAATTAATGCACTTTTGACTTAGTTATGAGATTTTTATGCTTTGATTTTTTGAACAATTGTTCAATAAAATTATAGATAAATATCGAACAAGAATGATATTGTAATTTAACCCAGAAGCTTGTAATGCTGTGAAGGAGTCATTTCCGACACTATATTCCATATATATTCTTAATCAGGATCAACAGGCGAATCGATCTAGCTATGTTTGAAAGAAAAATAAATTTTTAAAATTTTTCTAATTTTTTTATGGGATCTCATGTTAAAATTTCAAACAAAAATTGATACAAATTTAAATTTTTTAAAATTTGAAATTGAGTATGCAGAATTATTAACCTAAGAAAAACTAACAAGAAAAGCTTTCCGAATTAAAATTAATGCACTTTTGACTTAGTTATGAGATTTTTATGCTTTGATTTTTTGAACAATTGTTCAATAAAATTATAGATAAATATCGAACAAGAATGATATTGTAATTTAACCCAGAAGCTTGTAATGCTGTGAAGGAGTCATTTCCGACACTATATTCCATATATATTCTTAATCAGGATCAACAGGCGAATCGATCTAGCTATGTTTGAAAGAAAAATAAATTTTTTAAATTTTTTCCAATTTTTTTATGGGATCTCATGTTAAAATTTAAACAAAAATTGATACAAATTTAATTTTTTAAAATTTGAAATTGAGTATGCAGAATTATTAACCTAAGAAAAACTAACAAGAAAAGCTTTCCGAATTAAAATTAATGCACTTTTGACTTAGTTATGAGATTTTTATGCTTTGATTTTTTGAACAATTGTTCAATAAAATTATAGATAAATATCGAACAAGAATGATATTGTAATTTAACCCAGAAGCTTGTAATGCTGTGAAGGAGTCATTTCCGACACTATATTCCATATATATTCTTAATCAGGATCAACAGGCGAATCGATCTAGCTATGTTTGAAAGAAAAATAAATTTTTAAAATTTTTTCTAATTTTTTTATGGGATCTCATGTTAAAATTTCAAACAAAAATTGATACAAATTTAAATTTTTTAAAATTTGAAATTGAGTATGCAGAATTATTAACCTAAGAAAAACTAACAAGAAAAGCTTTCCGAATTAAAATTAATGCACTTTTGACTTAGTTATGAGATTTTTATGCTTTGATTTTTTGAACAATTGTTCAATAAAATTATAGATAAATATCGAACAAGAATGATATTGTAATTTAACCCAGAAGCTTGTAATGCTGTGAAGGAGTCATTTCCGACCCTATATTCCATATATATTCTTAATCAGGATCAACAGGCGAATC